>JAOTQE010023292.1:0-10577 GCA_025631205.1 Nesometra sesokonis | reverse complement strand
CCGATCTCCTCAATCCAAAGTGAGACTGGTCTAGTCTTTCTTCATACAGGCGTCTATGAACGGATGTCTTGTTCGAGGCAAGAAATCCTATTTTCCACACCACGTTTGGTTTTTGTAGCCAATTGGGAAGCGAATTTCAAGCCATGAAATGTACGTTTCACTACAACAAAGTAATGGATGTTTTCAAGGAAGTCAGAAAGTTAGAGGGCATTTTATAATTTTACAACAATATTTTTTTTTAGCGTGAAGTGAATTCAACCCACGCTTAAATTGAATTGCAAGTTACAAGTCACATGTTTTACCCACTGGCTAACTCCAGGAACTGAGGGTTAGAATAACAAATTCAAACAAATTTTCGAAAATATGAACCGATGCCTGATCACACTCTATAGCCCATTTGATTAGTTAATAAAGTAATAAACCTTTTTCATTGATAAATATTTTTGGAAGGATGATATATTACAGAGCCAAAGCTCAACAACATAGAAGTACTTCAAGTAAGAAAGTATCATTCATACTCCAAGCAAAAAGATACACGCCATCGTGACAGCATTCAATTCCTGATGACATAATTGATGTCAAAATATTGAATCCTATCACGATGGCATGTATCTCATTGATTGGTGTATGCATTATACTTTCTTACTTGAAGATTGATTGTTGATTTGTGGAGCTTTCGGATAGAAATACTTGTTTTCTCTGGCAAGCCAGCATACTTTACCAGTCCACTAGGCAAATAAACTACATCTCAAACCTGCTTACCGACCAAGTATACTGTAATGTTAAAAACCCATGCCAAATTAGCAAGGTACAATATTGCAGATTTAGTAATATATAAATGATGTTACAATACACATATTTGCTTAAATTTATATAAAGTTACCTACATCTTGATGGATCGAATGTCAACAGTACAGTTTAAAAATCTACAGTTCAACCATGACCTTATTTATCTTACCATTCGCAAATGGAAACATCTGGCAAATTTGACCTACTTTTTAGTTAATAATTTGTAATTTTAGTTTTAGGCCTTAGGGCCTGTTTCTACTGAAAACGCACAAAATTATTGATTAAAAATAAATGGTAATTTTTATGAGTGTCCTTCGATCTACCCAGGTTGCAACTTATTTTTTCCCTAGTGAAATCTGTTAAATAACCACCATCCTAGTTGACGATTACGTCACCATTACTCATGCAAAGAGGGACGAATTGGTTAGATTCACTCGCTAGCTTGTTTCCAATTACAGCCCCAAGTTTTATCAATTTTTTCTCGCAATACATTCAGAAGAATACCACATTTTAGCAGTGTTATTTCTCACTATCGACAAGAAACCAACTATGTGACTTAAAAAATTTATTTTAACAACATAACGATTTTGCCATGATTAAGCCACCAGACATGCAGTGCGGCAGACAAGTGGCAGCCTAGGCTTAGTTTAATTATATATTTCATTGGACTGGTGAATGAAGGGATGATATATACTGAATAGGTAGGCCCATGGAAAGATTTGAATGTTATTTTTCAATTCCACATGATGATAATATAAATTTCTCTCTTAATGACACAACGACAGTCCACATACAGGAGATGCTAGGCTTAGGCCACTTGTTTTGTTGTGCTGTGACATGACTGAGGTCACATTAATAATCGGTATTTTGGTGTTCCTGCTAAAATGTGCACCACGATAATCGATTATTTGCTGTTCCAACCCCGTTGAAACTTTGAAGACTACTATCTACCTAACCCATTGCTTACAAAACTGTTGAGATCTGATACTTCTTTGTAATATTTGAATTTTTCTGTGATAATAGTATACTTACTCTTGCGTATCTAGCAACAATTTCAGCCCTTTCCTTATTGGCCCGTTCAATTAAATCTTGGTCCATATTATCTAATAAAAATATAAAATACAGGTTTATTATAATAATAGCAAAATACTAAAAAATAATTATAAGACGAAATATATACAATTTCACGCATTTAACACAGGCTAACAAAACTGATTTGTTGTACAGTTGAATGTCTCCACTCTTCAAATTCATAGGACACTTTCAATGACACTGTGAAAGAATTAAAAAATGTTATGCCAAAATACGCTCTACATAGAATACACATGACCCCTTTCACACAAAACTGTAAAACGGCAATACTGCGGTAATTTGCAAATGCCGACTTAAGTTTGAAAGAGTACGTTCTCTTCAATGTGGCACAGCACCGGCGTTTGTTGCCCTACCTCAGAATCTAGACGTATTACCGTTGTATTACGGTACCGTAACTGGTTTAGGCCAAATGTACGCAAAATAGTCCACTGTATAATGCCAGCTTACTGTATGCAGTGAAGCAGAGCTAAATAAAGGTCAAAGTTGGAAAAATTCGTAAAAACAATGCTTCATTTAATTAAGACTATCAATTTTATGCCTTTCCATCGGACCCTTTCACATAGGAAACCGTCATGTTACCAGAATTTGAATTGCGTCAAAAGGTTTAGACTGGCAATAATGCCGGCATGGTTATGGTAAAATTACGGTATTTTCTGTGTGAAGACAGTGGTTATGAATGGAATACATTACTTGTGTTGGGATGAAATTGTGTGCACAGCACAAACTCAATGCATGTATTGTTTACAACTCTTCAGTTTTTCCTATCAGTGTGAATAGGGCAGTACATAGCACAAACTCAAGGCACACATGTTCTTTATAACACTTTTTGTGTTTATCGTCTCAATGTGAATGGGTTGGTATTCCCTGCTCCTGGTGTTCACTGTTTTATTCACCCTGTAAAGACCGAGTCATAGACAATTAACTAAGTTGAATAATCAATAAATTCTTCCTTCTATTCATGAATGAAAATATGGCTATATTGTTATCGTATGACATGATGCTGCACAAAAACTAATGATACCACCCTTTAAAAAGGTAACTTCACTTAAAATGAGGGTCCTTGATGGGTTTAAACACAGAAACAGAATCGTATCAAACAGGAGACTAAATTAGGCTGTATGAAATGAACAGCTAAAAATAATGATTAAAATTAAACTAATTATAATCATACAATATGATATAAATTATATAAATATAGATGATGAGAATGCTACATTCGGAAATATGATGATACACTTCCTCTCGTAAATTTACAACCTTCTACGATAATTGGAACAGCTGCATAATGAGTAGGAATATCATCAAGCAACAGAATCAAGATATACTTTAAATAGTATCAACAAAATTAGGATACACACAATTGAATTCAATAATATGTGATTGGGATGTACTAATCACCACCAGCAACTCCGAGAGCCACAGATTTCAAGACTAGAGAGTATCTATTACTTAAAGAAAGAATACATATTTCAAGATTTATTCTGTGAGAAATTGTTGAAAAATCTATGTTGGATCACTCACTGCTCAATTGGAATCTCAGTTTACAATTCCAATGCAGACACTCATTCAAGCGTTGTGCAGTCCAACATTCATCATACATTTTTTAACACATTTCTCTTTAATTAAGCTTTGAAATTTATATTTTATTATCCTAAACCAATTTCATATCTATAGGCAATTACTCCCTGATGGTAAGCTTTTGTTTTTCATTGGACTCTGGTGTTCTGCGGTGGTTTTCTAGCAGTTGCCATTGTTGCTGGAGGCATTTAGTAGAATGTAATTACAGTGAAACCTATATTTTACATACGATATAGGACCAGAGGTCGTATTTAATAAACCATAATGTAAAATCCAGGTTTTGTAAGATACAGGCCTACGCTAGGCCTCCATGGTAGTGTTTTTCCTGCTGCAAAGCAGAGCAAGGAGCTAGGGTTGAGCTAGGGCTACTGTAGGCTAGCATCAAAATTGGCATAACATCTAGGGAACGTAAAATCAGGGTACATGTTTACTGTACCTCATAAAGGCTGTAAAAAGTTTAAAATTTGTCCTAGAAGACACAGGTCATTGTAGTTGGACCTAAATACTAATTGCTAGCTCAAGTTATAATTCTATATCAGGTAGTGAACATTCATCATTGATGTTTTCTGCTAGACTACAGTAGCTTAAATAGTAAAGCAAATTCTGATATACTATGTTATTTTTTTAAGATAATGTCTGAATAAAAATACACGTTTGTTGAAAGTTTAGTATGAAAAAACAATGCATTATACAAATATTGTTTTTTTTTGCGGGGAATGATTAGAAACCATGCAAAAAGATTAATTATCTGAAGATTTTGATAATTTAGTATTATTGTCCATATACAAAAATATCACTTTCTGTGCTTAGTACATGGCAGTGAAGCGCAACTGTTATTTGCAATCTGAAAGCTACTATTTTCTTTACTGAAATCTCACAATAAACATGGTTTTATACCTATCAAGCAAAATTTATTTCATTTAATAAGTTTTAAAAAATAAAAATGAATAATTTTCTGCTTTCACTATACATAGTACATCTTAAGCCAAATCATACACCACCTGGACAAAACTAAAAAAAAACAAAAAAAAAAACTATTATACGTAATATACACACATTCTCTCAAAATTGAAACGATTTTACTGATATGATCCAAAATAGTTGTGCGCAACATAGGGAATTTTTCATTTAAAACAATTTTGGGGTTTGTTCTCTGTGTTTTGCTATCCTATTTAAGTTGAATTAACACAATGAAGTCCATTAATTTGGTTCTCATCTTTTGATGATTAGCATAGGCTTGCAATAAATTATTTTTGACCTACTGTAAAAATTTTTTACTGTTATTTAAAAAAATATTTTGAACTGCCCTCAGGATAGAATAATCATAACAATGGAACAATGTAAATACCATATGTGCAACTTATTGTAATTTCTAACAAACATCTATTTTTAAATGTCAATGGTTTTAACTCCTGCATTAAAAAATTGCTGACTGTGAATTCAGGATTATATACAAAGAAACTTAAACCTATGACCAAGGCAGCGATTGAAACATCAATTTTTGTTAGTTACTTTAGGAATAAAGTTCAGTAGTTCAGTGTAGTACAACACAATTAGATAAACTAATGTTAGTAAAAAAGTGCCCGCGGCTACAGAGAGAGGTTAAGAAAAATTCTATTAGTTTATACCAATGTCCGAAAGGTCCACTAATCAACTTCAAGTAACAAACTAGCATACTCCAAGCAATGAGATACACGCTATCATATACCAATGTAATGTTGTAGTTTGTACCAAAGATATTGAATAGAAAATAATTTGTCACAAACAAATACAATTTTTACAGTTAATTTTTGTCTTACTAAAATGCCAATCACTTGGAAAGGTAGACAAAATAAAATATTCAATTACACATTTGAGCATTCATTCAAATCTAAGCCCAGCATCTCAATCCAATTTTCATTGCTAGTGAAACTAAACCCTAATTAGATTTATAACTAGATGGATTATGACTTCTTCAAAGGGTAAAACAGATACAGTACTAAGACTTCTTCATGAACCTGCTTAGGAATCATGGATTCTTTCACATTGAATTCATGTGGAATTAATTATTATTATATTACTATTTTGTATTGAGTCGATTTCTTAATTATTGAAAATTATAATTGACAGACTCAGAGTTCAAATTGAGGTCAAGATGACATAGAATCAGGAATTTTCATTAATAGCCACTGATCAATGATAAATGTATTATAATTGAGAGATGATTTGCATATTACAGAAAAGCTAGAATGAGATTCACAAAATGATTTTTTATACACTAATGCACAATACTTCTACTACTATGGCTATCATTATCAAAGGGAAAAGTACAGTATCATAAATGCAAAATTCAAGAAAATGGTATTTCGTATGGTAAATAAAATGCTAAGAATTTTGTGTGGAGAGGGTTGAGTAGGAAAAGATCAAGGATTCTAAATGGAAATAACGTCAAGCTGGCGATGTGGGGCCACTAGGTGTCTTCCATGATCTGTACCTTTGGGAGGGAGATGTATCAAAAGTATCAGTACATATGGCATGGTATTTAAGATCTGAAAGGTCCACTAATCAACTTCAAATAAGAAAGTATAATGCATACTCCAAGCAGTGAGATGCATGCCATCGTGACAGAATTTAATATTTCGACAAATTAAGTCATCATCACCTGATGATGACATAATTTATGTTGAAATATTGAATCCTGTCACGATGGCGTGTATCTCATTGCTTGGGAGTATGCATTATACTTTCTTACATGGTATTTAAGTTTACCTAAACAATACGTGATAACATACCTTTTGAATATTTACTGAATCAATATAAAACTACTGGTAAAAACAAAAAGTATTTATCTAATTAATGGTTTTATAATACAACAAAAAATAAACAAATATAATTTTCTTATTATTTTTTTAGTAAAAATTATATATTCATGATAGAGAAAATAGATAAATATCAAGGTTATGTCTGCAGGGAAAGAATTTCCAAGGACAAAAAAATTGTTTTACGCTCATTTTTATACTTGAATTTAGTTATTAACTTATTAAATAAATATGCATAAAGTTTTGAAAATTAAATTTTAAAAACGAGCTATAAAAATTAGGCTTTAAAATAAAGATGCCACAGATATACTTAGGCTACAGTACTTTTGAAATCTAGGCCCAGCAAAATGGAGTGTACACTTTATCCCAGCAAACTGCAGAATGTTTAGAGAACACGGCCAAACTATTCTACTGCAGTTAATGTAGTGATCTAGCTATATAGCCCTTTTCACACAGAATACAGCATACTGCAATGTTACCATAACCATGCCGGCATTATTGCCAGTCTAAACTCTTTCACACAGGTCAAATTCCGGTAAGTTTCCTGTGTGAAAGGGTCAGAGTGAAAGGTAGAAAATTGGCAGTCTTAATAAGAGGTTCCCAACTTTTACCTTTGTTTAGTTATGCCTCGCTGCGTAACCAAGCATTACTCTGTGGAACCTATACAAATCAGGCCTAAGGCAGTAAAGGTAAAATAACGGTAATGTTTAGTGTTTGAGGTGGTCTAACGAATGCCGGCACTGTGTCGGCATTGTATGGAAACTCCCCTTTCACACAAAAGCTGACTTTCATGAATTACCGCAATATTCTCCAGTTTGCAATCCTATGTGAAAGGGGTTTAAATTTACTGCACTGCAATAATCTTGTCCCATATGTGAGGTCTCACCACAAAATGAGTTGCATCACAAGTGAGATCAAATTGATCTATCACCAAAATAGGTCTGAAAATCAAATCAATTAATTAATTAATCAATTATAAGTAGTACTATGGAACTTATATTCAGGGATGTCACCAGCTTTTTTGAGTGCCGGACGGTAAACAGTGCCCCCTTTTTTGTGAACCGTGACCCACCCATACGCACACAATGACTCATGCTGTTCAAGCGTGCGATGAACAATAAAGAAGGGCAGTTATTTCATTAAATTACAAAACGTGACCATAGAACAAAAGCTGTAATCCTTTGTTTTAGTAATAAGGCTAGCTAGGATTTCTAATTGTTTTTCGACGTATCAGTCACATATTTTATTGAAATTGACAATTGTTAAGGGTAAAAATAAATAGTGGTGGTCGCTAGCATAGAAATGCCGGGGTGCCGGACGGGGCCGTCCAGCGTGGTGACATCCCTTTATATTCTATTATAATGTACTTTTTCAGTTAGTTATAATGCAGGAAAGTGTCCTTCATGCAGATTTCCTGAGATTTGTAGTCTTTTTAATTTAATAGTTTACTTTTAGATTTCTATGTTTGTGATTTTCTCAAAACCGTTATTCCAGGGAGCTGTTTTAACAGCTCCCTGGTTATTCCATACATGAACATTTCAAATGATCATATCTTGGGATCTACTCATCCAATGAATGTCATTTAAAATGTAGATTGCAGCTTATTTTGTGTTTTATTAGAAGGTACCAATAACTCAATTTTGGATTTTCCTACCATGAGAATTATTTTGTGGTGAGACCTTACATATGTTGTCTTGGGTGACCACAATGACACATACTGTAAGGTCTAATCTCAACATGTTTTTAGTAATTCTCTTTCAGCTACTGAAAGCTACTGAAATAATATTTTGTAATTGAATTACTGAAGTAACTGCCATTGAAAAACTTTGGCATTGTTACTAATGAGTCTAAAATTAACACTCATTCATGTAAGAATGTGAATTTTATTTAATGGGTTGATTGTCATGGCAAGCTCACCCAAACAGGGTCTGTATGCTGCTGAGATGAATGAAGCAAACCTTCCATCAAGGCATAAGGGAGTCTAGAATATTACATTGATATTCCAAATATAGATTGGTATGTTTATTAGATAGCCAAGACCTGTGTCATCAGGATAAGATCACCTAAAATAGACTACCAGCAACAACATTGTTTATTTAAGGTTACGGTAATCAGGTTGTTTATGCGGGTTTATGGTACACTTCATAAGAGTACTGTACTGTACAAACTCCATTATTATTATGATTATCAGATTTATTTACACAAAACAGAATGACCATTCTAATCAAAGTGCTGACATGATAAACTTTCACTTTTACAACTGATTTGAACACATGCTGCCGGTTATTACAAGTAGGCCTAAATACAATTCTTGTAATTGAATTTTTTTGTAAATTTAGAAAGTTTTAATTATCTTCATTCATACAGACTACAGTAGTATTAGCTGATTTAAATGATCATGTGGAGAAAGGAAGTGTGCAAGGAGACAGTGTATTTCGAACATTTGCACTTTATTCAATTTAAAACGAGTACTGCATCAGTTTTGTGGGAGTATTTAGCACAGCGGTGGCAGTTTAGAATCCCAATCAAGAGATTGAGAGTTTGAGATCCACTAATGCCAATTTCTTGTGCAACGCACTTTACTACTACCCAGCTCTACACTACTCAGGGCTCAATTTTTTACTAGCCCAGGGAACAATGGCTAGTGAAAACTGCACTAGGCTAATGAATTTTCATTTTTACTAGCCTAGTTGGCTAGTGAATACAAGTGTCAAGCAGTCACTTTTACACATTGTGGATTAAGTTACCACAGACATGGGCTATTTGAATTGCTTGTGGGCTAGTGAAATGTAAAGTCAACTTGCCCAGTGGACTAGTCAAAACAAAAACTGAGGCCTGCTACTGAAACTGGACATAAGCTCCAGCCCTATGGGCCATAATCCTCAGAAAAAGGATTGACTTCTTGACTAATGTACCAGTTCTAATCATATTTTTTACTTGGCTCCAACCAAGGAACAGGCAATACCCTTTCAATCACCACTAGGTTCCCCTTACAAGTTTAAGGATATCAAAATTTACTACTACTACTACTGCATTTACTATAAGGCATAAAAAAATTATTAGTTTATCACCCCCGTGTACATCACCTTGGGAAATCTTTATTTTTTTTACTCATTTTACTATTTGCAAATAATAGTTTTTTCTGTCCATTTCACTTGAAATGCTTTTCTTAACATAAATTAATATGAATGCTTGTTGGGCTCACAACAATGTATACAAAAACTAGGAGTAGGCTGGTGTACTCTGGTATGGGCGTCACACTTGCGCAAGTCTAAAATTATGATGGACGATAGATCTGGCCCAATGTGAGAGGACTACAAAATAGGTCGGTTTAAAGAAAAAAAACCTCCTGCCCTCGTCAGTTTGTATGCTTTGGTAGGGTGATAAACTAATAATATTTTTATGGGGCCTAATCTGTTGCAGTTTATTACTGCAGTAATTCAGTGCAATTATGTTTTCTTTGGTGGTGACTACATTGACATATGAGGTCTCATCTTTAAATGCATGATTTTTTTCAGTAATTCTCATTCAGTTACTGAACCAAAACTGTTGTAACTAAATTACTGCAGTAAATGCAGCAGGAAAATTAACATGATCCCTACAGTATAAGACATACATAACATTAGAAAGGATTTATTCCTGATCAGCAAATAACAAATCAAATGTGAAATACTTTATGTCCAGGTCACAAACTAACCTTTTTGGAAGTCCATTAAGTTGATATTTTAAAAGTAAAAACCAAAATCTAAAGTAATTGTATTTTGAAAAGCAATTAAACAAAATAACTTGTTATTTAATGTATTGCACTATAGTACCTCCAAGCGACTACCTCTTGGACCAGTCAGTTTTGTCACCATTATTAGATAAACCCATATAATATTATAAAATGTATATTCCTGGGCAGGGCTATCCACCCTAAAAATTTTCCACCCACCCTAAAGACTATTTTAAGGCCTTCTGCCCAGTCAAATTTAAACCTACCACCCATCCTAAGCCTATCAAAAGGTAATTTTTTTTATCATTTACCACCCATCATTACATTGTTGCTACTACTGTATTTGAATGAATATTATTAAGTGTTGTTTTATGCACTGTTTGTAATCTCCCTCCACAGTGTTTAACTCACTGTTAACGCTTAAAAAATCGCGGGCGACTATAGTCGACAGATTTAAGTTCCTATTCTTCACCCGCAGGCGACCTGAGTCGACTCAACACGTCCCAATGGAATACTGCGTTACCAACACGATTTCCAACGCATCTATACCTCCCAGAAACGTCTGGATTTTTCTAACGTGTCAAGGGTCAATTATTCGTTGGTAA
>JAOTQE010023281.1:0-10577 GCA_025631205.1 Nesometra sesokonis | reverse complement strand
ACGGAGGTGTGATTTGTGGAATTTCATCCCGTCGTCATATATATTTAATTAAAACAAAAAAACCTTTGTTTGCAATTAGTTTCACTTTAAATGCTAGATTGCCTAGACTATTATATATCGTCTTATACTTAATAGTCTCAAAGCGTTGTGGACTAGATGTTACACATTCAAATGACTTTCTACTCCCCTAAGGCTCACGTCATGCCATGCAGCAAGTACTGGCTTGCGCTTGCACCCATTCGTCTGTCCACAGCGGGGTAATGTATGAACCAGTCCATCGGGGGAACCCCCTACTCGTCTCGAAAGGTGTACTGGGTTCTTTATAGTGCACACGTGCCGTATGTGTACACTGGGTCTACAGTTTATAGTCCTTATCTGAGAAGACTTGTTCCACCACCAGAACCATGGTACAAGCGGGTCTCGAACCCATGCTGTTATTATTGCTATGGTTCACGGTTTCCCTGCCTTAACCGTTCGGTCATGCGACTTGCACAAGTTTGGGATCCAAATGTGTATTTGTTATTTATCATAGAGTTTGTTTCTAGTGAGTAAAAAACAACTGTTTTTTTTTAAATCGGTCAAAAAATTAAAACAAATTTAAAAAAGCATTCAGAATAACTGTCTTGACCCTCATTTGTGATAGGGTTGCCGTTCAAAAGACATGAATTTTGCGGTTTAACTTTTCAGCTGCGACGCAATACCATTCAGTTATGACTTGTCAGTGACACAAATTAACATTTTCTTAACAAATTCTTCAGTGGTTCAGGCCTGTAACAATTGTACATGAAATGTAGACAGACGAAATAGCAAATGCAACGAAATTTGCTGCTTGGAAACGAGGAGAAGACATTTTCTGAGCTGCTGTAGCTTATTATTCACTGATGCACCCTAAACTGCAAAATCCTGACTGATTATTGTGGTGTAGCAGACTGAGCCAAAATCACACGCAGCAATAGTTTAGACACATTTTTTCCACCACATACTGTTAAATAATGAGTCAGAGGATACCCTGAGTTTTGTGAGAATGTTTAATGATTAAGGTCAATAAATTAATTAGTTGTTTCTTGTATGCATGGTTTGTTCTAATTGAACAATACTAATTATTGGTTAATTGATTCTTCCATAGCTTCTTCGTTTTCACACACAATGGAAACGTCAATACTTGTTTGGACCTGACTATATGTAATATTGTTGCCATCAAAGGACACTTTAAGTACAGTTATCATGTTGGTAAGTTGTTCTATTTTATAATTTTAATCATTTTTGCACAATTTAAGTTGTTATATAGTTTAGTGAGTGTTCCAATGGTTGTCATATATCTACACTTCATATTTTTTTTGTTCCTAAACCATTCCAAACTTCTATTTTATATTAGGCAGTGAGATAGGTACACGCCTTGAATATTTTGATACCTCCCACCGGTATCCTGTTCATCACAAAGAAATTATAAATGTTGAGTTGCGTTTGCCTTTTTATAAAAATTTGAAAAAAAAATAATACATAAATATTTCCTTAATTCATTTGATTTATTTATTTTTAAATTATCTTAATTAAGTATAATTCCTGAAAATAATTTATGTAATATATTAATGTGTTTAAAAATTATAATTTTGTTTGTGTTGAAGATTTTTTGATACGATCTTTAATAATCTCAGTTTGTTTGTTTTCTTATGAGGATGTTCTAAAACGTTTTAAAAAATGGATAGATTTTTTTTTACAAATTAATCTCTCCTATCATAACAGGAATCAAACACAAGACTTTCACTTTGTTAGAACAGTCCTGTTAAGCAAGGGTTTAACAGACTGTGTCACACATGTGAATGATGCAAACTAGTTATATTGTACACTGCTCGATGAACCACATTTTTGTTTTTGTTGGTGTTGTTGTGTTCACAACAACAACAGAAGTAATGGCCCTGTCACATACTAGCGAATAGAGCTAACTTACGCTTAGCGTACTGATTTTTTTTCTCAAAGTCTAGATACGCTCAAATATGCTCAATTTTTAAAGGCCCTGTCACACTCTAGCGAATAGAGCCAACGTATGCCGACGTTTCTGGAAATTTTGGTGTACGTTCGCGTAAGTTTTCTTTCTTTCCTATGGAATGAAAGGATGCTACTCACAGCCACTGTGACGTCATGTATACGGTAAAACGCTGCCTGAACTGTAGCTGTACTGTCCACGCACGTTACTATATCGGTAGGCTAGTGTCAAGCACGTTAGACGGACGTTTATTGAAAGTTGATATAGGTCGGTATACTCTGTGTATTTGTTATCCATTCGTTACCCATTCTTTAGACAATCGTTATGCATACATTACGCATTCACTATTGGAAAGTTTCAGATGGGTCGAACGTATTTCGACGAACAATAGACGAAAGAAAAACGTATACCCAACGTGCGAAACGTTCAAACAACGAATGCTCACCGTATGCATAGCGTATCGAGCAGAACGTTGTCAAACGTTAAAAATTTTGAACATGTCCAAAATTTAAAATCAACTCCAGCGTACCTCTGCGAATCTCTACGAACAGCTAACGAATACAACTTACGCTTAACGTGTCACGAACGAAGTAAAACTTACGTGAACGTACACCAAAATTTCCAGAAATGTCGGCATACGTTGGCTCTATTCGCTACAGTGTGACATGGCCTTAAGGTTTTAAGGTTTACCTTATATGAACCTAAAATGCCTTAATAGGAATCATAGGAACATTTCCATTTGTATTCATCAAAAAATGTTTTAAAAATGCACCATGCCTGGGCATCCATAAATCTGGGAATTTTGTACTTAATCCCAATCAGATTTTGACAATAAAAAATGATTGCTATTTCCCATTTCATATCTTTCATAATGGAATAGTTGGCACCTGATCCACCCCACTCCGACTCCAACAAATGCCAGGTGATTCTTAATTACAAGTTAGCCTGTTCCTACATTTTTTCAAGGAAGTGACAAAACAAGTTATTTTCTTGTAGCCAGATTTGCTACAAGGGTATGTCCCTGTTGCACTTTCATGCTTTTTAGAACTTGTATATTTTTAATCAATTACTTTTATAATCAATTTTAAAAATATATTTCAAATAACAATATTTGTATCAATAATTTTTATTGCAGAAAATAAAGAAGTTGGATGTTATATACCATTGAAAATAATTACAAACAATTTGCAACTTAACTTTGAAGTTGTGTACAACCAAAACACATCTACATTTGTAGCACAGATGAAGGAAGCTACGTTAAGTGAGAAATTATTTTTTTCAATTCTTTTACTTTTTATTCTTCCATTCATTCAAAATATTTGATAGAATTTGTTTTATTTTATTATAAGAGAGATTTTAAGAGTGCTTATTCGAACGTGAAGCTTGTAAAAATGGGCGCTTTTGAAACACGGTTTTTATGAAAAATATTGTAAATCTTAAAAAACACTAATGAAAATTTAGAGGGGTTGGAGGATAATATAAAACCAAATGAAAATAACTAGACATCTATGGTTATAAATAACTTGGCATCGGAGGAAAATGAATGCTTGTTTCAAAATGAAGCATTCTTAAATTGAAATAGAAAAGGGTGGTAATACATTCCATCCAAAATCCACCAAAAGGAAATTTCTTTGGACAGTAAAGCCTGTTATTATTTATTAAATAATAAACATGTTTAGTTTCCTGTATACTCGTTTAAGTTTATTCTTCAAGTAGAAAAAGCTAATAATTATCAAACTCTTTCAGGCTTATTCATCCACTTTATTTTTTAGGATCCACCCAAAAAATCAAATTCTATACTTTGCATTTGTTTATGTTTTGAAGTAATATAATGACATAAACATGGCAGATCAGTGTTATGAATTTGAATACAAAATAGTAACATGTGGAGAATATTTTATTTTTTGGTTGACAACACAGAAGTTTGGAAGAAAAAAAAATTCATGTTTACAGGGGTTCCTTATAAGAGGACCACTTATCTATGTATGATTTTTTAAATGTTTGAACAACATTATTTTCATAATGATGTACAGTACCATATCTGCATGTTCTAAAATTGTGTGTAAAACTGCTAATTACAAAAAATATGAGAATATTATTGGAATATAAACATAGGGATATGTGGTTAATTAGCTCACAATGCAAGGTCTGGTCATGTTTAAGTTTTTTTGTATTTCTTTGTTTTATAGATTTGTTAATTTTTCTTGAAATTACTGATGGAGTACCATTGAAGTCCCATTTGGATGAAATAAATTGCATAATATTATAAAAAATTATATCATTACAGTAGATATATATATTTAACAAATTCTCTCTGATTAATGTTTCAGATTCCATCGCAAAAATAACTAAGGGTATTTCGCCCCAATTTCAGTGGCTTTCTCAGTATGTAGATCAAATAGGCACAAAACCAAAGATGAATACATCAAATCCTCCAATGACACAAAATCAACCTGGTCATTCGCGCCCTCCACAAAACCAAACAAATCAATCGCGACCTTTGCAAAACCAAGCAAGTCAATCTCGGCCACCAACTATCAGCATCCCTACCCAGCCGATACCGCCACCAAGAAGTAACCCATTTGTCCAAACAAACCCATTTTCACCCCCACCACAAACAAATACAAGACCAACAAGTTACATAAACCCTAACGCTTTGAGAGACCACTATGATACCGTTGATCAACCGTCAAAGCGTCCTGATCACCCATTACGAAGACATCATGCATTGAAAGAACCCAGGACTGCTAGTCTAATCGACTTTGATTTAAATTCCAGTGCATATGCAGGTAAGGATTTTTTTTGTTCTACACCCAATGAGTTTTTTTATCACTTACATGATGAGAACTATTGTTATACTTCTCAACTCTCAGCTTGTGGAGTGACACTATTTAAGCTTGTTTTCCTGTCGATCGTTATTCCAAAATCGCCGATTTGAAACAGCGTTTTGAATCGTTATAAAAAAGTTAAAAAATAACAAAAAAGAGACAAATTTTTACACACATATAAAAAAAAACCACTGCACACATGGGTTTTGCAGACCTTTAAGCCTGTTTTCCTGTCGATCTTTATTCTAAAATCGCCGATTTGAAATGGTATTTTGAATCATTATAAAAAAAGTTTTAAAAATTAACGATAAAATTCAAATCACACTGGACCGCTATATTTCCGCTATTTACAACGAAATTCATAAATATTCGCGATGAATTAAAATCGCAATAAAACAAATTTAACGAACAGTTCATCTGCAATTTTTATATATTAATTAGAAAATTGTATATTTTATGTTCTGAAGCAAGTTACAACTCCCGAAAATTGAATAAATAAACAAAATGTGTGATTTACTTCTAGGCCCAAAACATGTAAATTCTTGCCACGGGCAATGTTGCCTCGCGAGCACCAAAATTTAACGATCCAGATCGTCAAAGTTGAACTCGGTTTAACTTAGACGATCCCAATCGTCAAACTTTTTTTAACATTAAAAGTGACCCCTTTTCCTGTCGATCGTTGTGAAAATCATCATTTTTTAAAATTAAAAACAATCGAAAACACCGATTCAAATCGCCGTTTTTGGGATTAACGATCGACAGGAAAACAGGCTTTAGATGTGAGAAAAATTTGAGTGGACACGCTCGAACCCATACCCTCTTGATTGGAAAGTAAGCACATCAGTCACCAAGCTATAGCACCATTCCTTAAATTGATATCATTTGTTACCACACCGAACAAGCTTTCTTGTCGCATTATGAGAATGTCATATTTTCTTAAAGATGTATTGTCACCTGAAATTAACCAAAAGCTCATTAACATTCATTTTGAAATTCAGTGGCTCATAGCAAGGTAATATCAAACTGAAAAGAACTTGAGAATAAAAATTAGTGTATATAAAAATTGTTTTTTACGATTTTTAAAGTGAGTAATGGTCAATATTATTAGAGGCGTCCGGCTTTTGAAAAAAAAAATATAATCGATAAGTAGGCCTACTTAAGAAGTTAGGATTGTTTTAATATCAAAATTTGTGTCGCGATTTCAAAATGCCTAGACTTGAAAAAACGATCATAAACATTGACTTTCTGACTGGCTGCGCTCACGGTCCAACTGATTTGCGGTTGAGAATAACCTTGGTTTATTCCTTAGCAACGGGGTCTTAGGATAATCCGTATGTGTTGCCATTTTTAATAACTGTTTTTTGTAATATTTACATCACTTCTGCAAAGTTTTGTAAAGATTCAATAACAATTAAAAGTGTTATATTCCGTTAAATTCACCGTAGACATGGGAAAATTTACGATGTTCAACATACAGGAAGATGATTCTTTCGGATAGTAAACACATTTACTTACTTCACTTCGGGTCTGTCAGATAGTCCATTGACTTTCCCGGCCCGACTGCTTTGCTGATATCTCATATTATTCTCCTCTTAATTCTGTCCTCTGTGATTTCTTGTAGCCCTGTGATATCCTTTTAACTATTAAGCCTTTGTGGTAGTGTAGATGATGGTACATGTTTGTGAAGGTTGTTCAACGTTGTTGTAGTGTATTTCACGGTCGTCTATATTTTATATGTTCTGTGTTTTCGAAATATTAGCTTATTGCCTAATTAGCTGGGACATCTTTTTTGAGCCAAAGGATGTGCCCAAAATGTTATCATCTAGATTCATGTCTGTTAAAATTGTACAGTATAATTAAAATAAAATATGTTACATCCCCTTTTCAAACGAACATTTTGACAGCAAACAAATAATAAATTGGAATAGCAACAATAGTTTTTATCTTCATATTGTAGCCAACACACTAAATTTATTTACAAAAGGTGGCCTTTTAGCCCCATACTAACAGACATGTTTCGGTGGAACAACCAACATCATCAGTGAACACATTTTAGATAGCTAGCATTCTATTTATACCAGTGGCTGAATATTATACATTATTGCCCACTGGTCTATAACCATGATGAAATAATTTAATAAATTTAAGTAAATTAGGCAAAGTAGCTATTAATGGGACTTAACGTAACTAAAAGCGACAGGGTTAAATTTACATAGAAAGCTGTTTGCTAAGGGAAGGTTTCTTCCATTTGATATGCATGGCCTCCTTAATCTAATTAGTTCCTCTTTTGTTTAAAGCATTCTGTTCTATGAAACACAACAATCTATTTGCTACTGTTTGTTAATAGATAAAAATTATTATATTTATAAGGATCTGTTTAAAATATTTAATTAGTCGTAGATTAAGGTTTTTAGAATTTGTACTAAGCTTATAATCGTGCAGTATATTTTCTCTAAAATAACAACAGCTCAATTGTTCCCTGTTTAAATCATAGAACTAGATTTGTCGGGGAACCATCAAGGAAGTTCATTTAGAAGTTATGTGAACAAGAATGGTAGTAATTTTCAAGAAACCCAAGGCAACAGTGAGTATGGTGCATTCTTTAAACTATTTGTACTATCCCCTTCACACTTTCTATAGACTAAGTGTACACAAACAGTTCATGTGCATTTTAAAGAACCCAGTACGTCTTTTAAGATGAGTGGGGATCCATATCATGGACAGATGAAATTGTGCGAAAACAACCCAGTACTTGCTGCATGACATGACGTGACCATTAGGCGAGTAGAAAGTCATAAGAATGTGTAACTTCTGGTCCACAGCGCCATGAGCATCTTCTACAGGGAACAAAATAACCGGTCTCGCATCGCACTTTTCGTTTTGGAGGTTTTGCTAACCATTTAACGCTATCGGTTTGTATCAATACTAGCCAAGATTTTTCCATAAGACAAAACTATTTTCTAATTGCGGTAAAAGAGAATTGACGTTACCAATGCTTTATACACATTCACGTAATTAAAATTAATTTACACCCCGCTTGTAAATGGTCGATGCTCGTGTAAAACCCGAGGGTGATACGATGATCAAGATAATATGATCGACAGAAAATGGTTTCGAGGATCCATTTTTTTTTGTTCTGAATATCATCATAAAATGTCAACATTACGAATTATTAAATGAGTGAATGTCCCGAAAATATATCAAGGAAGTATTAGAAGATGCTAGGCTACATTTTGGTTAAAATGAATTCAATCTAAGGAAAGCAAAGCTGTTTTACGAGGTCAATGTTTCATTAGCGGTGCGATGGACTAGCCCTGAAGTGCTCAGCCCAGAGTGTGAAACACATGGGCTCGGTAGACCTGCATGAACACTGCTTTGCATCGTGTAGCGAGACTCGCTAGGCTTAATTTTCGGGCAATAATCTAAATTGAATTTAAAAAAATAATCCAAAACTTTGGTTTTTTACAATCCAGGTGAATTGCTTTCCGTTTTCAAGTTGATATGTGCCTATCTTCAACAGTGAAAATATTTATGAAAATATTTTTCATCTGTACTATTTTCTTTACTACTGAAAATATACATTAGTATCTGCAATAATTATTATTGGTTTTTGCTTTTGATAGCTTGGCCTCGTAATCTGTGCCCTCCTCCGGCCAACAATGCTTGGCAACGTACATTACATACACTCACCCCTTCCCGTTTTGGCAACACTGCCTGGCCGAGGATAGTTCACCCACCGGCACCTATTTCTAGTTTCACAAGCTATGTAGATGGTGTTGATATGATTGGGCCTAGTTTCACCAGCTATGTTAATGATAACTACCAGGGAGATGATGGTGACTTCCACTGTAAAACGGACATCAACAGTGAGTTGCTAGGCCTTGGGGAACTTTGCTTGTGATTTAACATCCTTTGCATTATTGATTTACTGCCTGTTGGTTAACTGTTACTAAGATTGTCATACTTGTCTGGGCGCTTAATAATGTATAAATGATGAATACCTTTGCATGATAGACTTATAGGTTGGTTAATGTCTTGTTTACAATTGAAATGGTGTTATTTCAAATTAAGGGAGGTGTTTTTTCAAACATGGAAATAGTTATATTTGCAGATGTTCCTATTTATGCAGTATATTTATTTCTAAGTACATCCATATCTTAAACGTTCATCAGACCTTCGGATTAAAAATTTTGTTGCTCTCACAGTTTTTTAATTGCCCTCCAATGAATAAAAGAATCTTAGTTTTAATTGACTAAATTGTAGTATTGCTAAGCCAGCTGTTTTATCTTTTTCGCTAGACACCCGTTGTTTGTGACTTAACAGTAAAGAACTTATAAAGAATTCTAAAAACCTTGTCAGGCGTGGATCCAGGGAGGGGGGAAACTGACCCGTGCACCCGCTTTTGAAACCAAAAGATATATTTTTTGCACAATTTTTGGGTGCTAAAAGTGCACCAGAGAGCATCTGTAGAGAATTTTTTTCCCGGGCCCTAGGCGGACCCTGGACCCACACCTATTGTTATTATTTTCCTGGTAAACCTCATACTTGGGCTTGTCCAACTTGGCATCGGGCCCCCTCTTTCTAGCTCTGCTTGGTCCGCCCCTGCTTCTTTTATAATCGTTTGACTCATTCTACAGTACCTATCTTTGCAAATTTTCTGATGGCTTTACAAACTCATTGTCTTCATCCATGGTCAAGAAACCTCTTGTTGTGTTATGTACATAATGTCTCATAAAAAGTAAACAACTTTATCTAGTTCTTTGTCTGCTATTCAAGGAAATAGTTTTCACCTAGGTATTGTTTCCTGTCTTCAACCTGAAGAGTAAATAGACATAACCTGTGAATGATCTAGAGATGAAGGAAATAAGATTTGTTTTATTTATAATCTCTGTACAAATATGTGGCGGAGCCAAGCCAAAGGAGGCAACAGTTGAAAAATTGAAAATTGAGTTATTTATAGATTATGAAACTACACATTATTTTATTTAACATGCAAACAAATTTAATTTCATACGATATTTTTTTGCTAAATAATGAACAATCAAAGTTTGAAATTTGAAATTGTTAGTTTTGAGAAAACTGCATTTAAAAATGGTTTATCAGTATACATTGACTATAATCAAGTTATTTTCAGTTAAATTTTTAGAACATTTTCATCATATATCTGCAAATTATTAATGTAGTCTGAATTGTAGAAAACTAGCTTTGCGACTTATGTCTCATTTGTCTTGGCTCTACCACATTTTTCTGTCCTGAAGAATGATCAATAACATGCATTTTTCTGTTTTAAACATAGATTTATCATTTTAACAACTAGATGATTAACATTCATAAAATTTTTAGCCATGGAACTGCCTACTGTACTGCAATCTAACCAATAAAATGGCGGCCTGTTACTAGGTAGACAACAGCACCCTCCGCCATATCACATTGGTTGTATTGGAATAGTCATTTTTCTGTTACACCACACCCATCTGTACAGTGGTAAAATCCTTGTATTGTTTTTATGATGGTGAATTAATTATTTAAACAACAGTTTTGATTCTGTTAATTTTTTGTTATCACAGAAGTGTATTTAATGAACCAGACAAATGTAAATAAAATTAACGAAAAAATTATCTTATCCTCTTGGAAAAGTACCAGTCAACCAGTCAAATATCCCCCAATTTTTCATAAAAAATAAAATATTTGAAGAGCAGAAGTAAATTATTTCCGAATTTCAAAAACATTGACGAAAATAAAATATAATATAATTAAATTTATGT
>JAOTQE010023270.1:0-10577 GCA_025631205.1 Nesometra sesokonis | reverse complement strand
CTTGTGGGCGTTATTACATTTGTGGGTAAAAGTGTTATTACATTTGTGGGAGTTATTACATTTGTGGGCGTTATTACGTTTGTGGGTGTAACAGGGCCCAAGGCCCGCCTAGGGCCCGGAAACTTTTTTATCAATAGATTCTCTCTAGTGCAAAGTGTTCAAATTAAATGTTCAAAATAAAGGGCAAATTAAAAAAAATTAGCATTCCAAAACAGAAGACATATTTGCCAGGGGCGGATCCAGAATTTTTTAAACAGGAGAACATATCCAGATCCACAGTTGGAAGGGCACAGAAAGATTGACTGTACCAGGAGGTCGGTTTGTGAGGGTGAGGATCCCTTCCCATAGAAAATTTTTGAAAATAATAAACCTTTAGATGCTCATACAGAGCATCTTGGACAATAAAGTCAAAAAACGGGGACACCCTTTTTTCGCTTTAAATTTTTACTCTTTTAAATTATTGTTTGTTGACGACGGGGTAGGAGAGTGGGGGTGGGGGAACATGCCCCGTGTCCCCTCCTTGGATCCGTGCTTGATTTGAAAAAGAAAAATATAGTTCTTCTCTATTCAAATCAGAAGATAGGTATTTGTTAATTACCAAATTTTTTTTTCATCAATGCGTTACGGGTATTAAGGTTTTAAGCTTTAATTAAAATTTCTATATACAACACTTTATAGAGCCCCGTTCCACAAACCTTACGGCAGCCTAAATCTAGCACAAAGCAGCGGCTCAATAGAGTCGGTGACTCTGTTAAAAAGTTAGTAAAATTAATGAATAGGAAATAGATGGCACAAGGCATGGGTCCGGGGCCAACCTAGGGCCCGGAAAAATTTACATTTTTAGGTGCTTTCTGGTGCACTCGTAGAGGCACATATTATTGAAACAATACCTTGTCGGCTTCAGAAAATTATCCACAACCGAGTAGGTTCGCAGCCCATATGAAGTGTTCGGCCCGTGGCCGTGGCCTATAGTTTTTCGAACGGGGGTAATACAGTAGAGGACGCGTAGGCCTACATATGTAGGTTAATAAACACTTGTTCAGTGTATTTTAAAATTCTCCCACCTTAAGGTGGACCTTAAGGAGTGGGGTGTATCCACCTGAATTCGTGGCTAGGCCTGTACTGTACAAATTTTTGCGAAAAAAAGTCTATTAGATGACTTCAGAAAATGGTGCTTTTTAGCTATTAATTTTTCATATTTCTTCAGCTCAGGTGGTTTCTTCCGAAACCCCCAGCGTATGGGCCTGTAGATGACTGACAATGAGGCACCTGTTTGTCACCGTTGTGAATGATTTGTGAATGACCCACTCATTATGCATGATTCCCGAGGATCCTATGATATGTCTTACAATTGACAGTTACATGTCCAGCTGTATATTCATTTTGATAATAATGGTCTTAAATTTCTCAAGCTTAGTAATATGTGTAGTTTCTGATATTTAAATTCACATAAGATATTCATGTACATATACATCTTATTTCTTTATTTACAGTATTTTATGAATCTTTTAGCCTCATTTGTTACAGAGAATAATCAGAGTAGATTTGGATTCTGCATATTTCACAGCTAAGGGAAATATGTAATTACTTGAAATCTATAATGCCGTTGAGGTGTGAAGAAAGGTATCAACGATCAATAACGACAGAATGTAACTCGTGCAGGGAGACACTGCCGAAAATTGTAGCCTCTAGCAAAACCAATTGCCAATCAATTGCTTAGGTCGCAGGGCACGTGGGATTTGTATCGTACTAAAAAATATCCACAAGGGATTCTAATCGGATATGTCTTCAGGTTCATAGGTGAGTACTTCTATTGGCACCTAGATATAACAAGGTAAAATCAATGATGCTGATCAAGATTAGCTGTAAATCAATCAACTTAAACTACATGTCTTTCGTTCACATCAGATATCATATAACATTCAATGTACATCTGTCAATGATGTTTTTGCTTTAGGTTACATTGAAAATGGGAGAACTGGATCATATCCCATGTAAATGTACAGTATATTTAGAATGAAAAGTCCATTATGCTTCACAAATGTTAATGTTAAAGACTATAGCAACAATAAGTTTAAGAGTCAGTAGATGTTGGTTGCACTGACTAGTGGTAGGGTTTATAATATAAGAATGTTAAGTGGGTGTTGTTAACATAGCTGTAACCAGCTATGGGGCTACCGGGGCACCTACCCCAGTAGTTTTTCCCAACATGGTATTAAAATGTGGATAAAGCGACAACTGTGGAATTACAATTCATAATGATTGGTACAAAGATGCCCAAAAATACTGCTGTAAGCTTATCGTATTATAACATGTTTAATCACATATGATTAGACAGTCAAGGTTCAGATGTTTGTGCTTCGTTGGATTTAGACCTTCAGAATATTCTTTTGCAAAAATCACCTCAAAAACATAATCTATGCAGGAGAATGCATCTAAACACCTATTTTTTAATTTTTTTCTATGGCTGGAGAGCGGGGTACCACTCCAGACCATTTTCTCCACCCCTCATTCACCGCCTCGTAGCTCGTGGGTCACTGAAAAAGTCATAACATTTCCATGATAGTTAGATGTCTGGTTACAGCCATGGTTAACAAAGGTATATGATAATTTTATGAATGCCATACTTAAGTAGGTGTGACTAAGGGCCCATTGCTACAGAAAACACACAATAAATTAAAATTAATCTTGCAAGTGCAAGCCAGTACTTGTTGCATGACATGACATGACCCTTAGGGGAGTAGAAAGTCATGAATGTGTAACATCTAGTCCACAGCGCCTTGAGACTATTAAGTATAAGGCGCTATATAATTAAAAAACTATTAACTATTGTTAACTATTATCTGTATTTTTATGAATGTTGTTTGATCTACCTGCATTGCAACATAATTTCTCCTCAGTGAAAATTGGATAAACAGTTACCATCCTAATTACCCCACCATTACTCATCGAAAAGCTCACTATTTTGGAATGAATTGGATTCGCTCACTAGTTTATTTACATTTACAACCCCAAGTTTTACCAGGTTTTTTTACGACTATCACATTTGAATAGCAATGCTATTTCTTACTATAAACAAAAAATAAGACATTTATTTAAAAAAATTAATTTAACAACATGATAACGATGATTTTGCTATGATTAAGCCATGGCAAGGCTGGCACAGCACAACGAATCATCTCAGATGAAGGGGCCAAACGTGTGGCAGCCTATTTAGCTTTAATTATATCGTATCATTGCATTGGTGAATGAAACGGAAGATATACTGAATAGGTAGGCCCATGGTATATTTGAATGATATTTTTCCATTCCACATGATGATAATATGAATTAACACAAAGACAGGTCACATTCGATTATTCCCACTCAACAAGCGAGACTAGGCATAGGCTAGTTGTTTTGGTGTGCCTGTGATTTGACCAAGGTCACATTAATAATTGGTATTGCATTGCCACAAAAAAGTGCACCATGAAAATTATTTGCCATTCCAAACCTAAATCCATTGCATGCTTTTAATCTGTATTTTTTAATTATTTTTTTTTTCCGAACTGCTCCCATTTCTACTACCAGAAAATAATCAATTTTTTAAAAAACACATTTTTAATTGATTGTTTTTCTCTTGACTAGAAACGAGGGCTCAGTTTGTGTGCCTAAGGCCATTTTTTACCATGTGAATTAACTTGCATAACCACCAGCAAAGGATGATACATACATTTGAACCTCCCTTAAGCGGACAACCTCAGGTCCGGGAAAAGTGTCCGCTTACGGGAGGTGTCTGCTTACGAGAATTTCCGCCGGTAGAAGGTCAAAGTTTTGAAATTATGTATACGTCCACAGGGATGTAGCTAGAAAAATCCAAGGGTGGGTGGCAACAATGTAAGGGTGGGTAGTAAAATGATTAAAAACAGTATTTTTACATTTTTCATAGGTTTAGGGTGGGTGGCAGGTTGAATTTAGGCTGGGTAGAAGGCCTTAAAAATAAGCTTTAGACTGGGTGAAAAATGCTTAGGGTGGGCGGCCCCGCCCACCACCTTCGCCCAGCATAATTACATCCCTGGTCCTTATTTCTCACATATTACGGCTTTCTCAGCATAAATGGACTCTAAGATGTCTAGGCACTGCATTCTGTATTTATTAGATGTTTTCTTAGCATTTTTAAGATTGGTTTAGTAATATGATTCAATCCATTACAATATAAGGACGATTTTGAAAAGAAATTTGCATTCGTTGTACAGAAAATCACTAAATTTTCAGAGATGTCCGCTTATGGGAGGTAAAGTTACATACAAAAAATCCAAATTTTAAGACAAAAAGTGTCTGCGTCCACTTACGGGAGGTACCAAATGCACATATATAAATACATACAGTATATAAAATTATAAGTTGTGCAATAAATAATATAAAGGTGGGTGACCCCCATGAAAGACAAAAAATGCACTGATTAGATAGGAAGAACAAACGGGTCTGTTTGAGTGTCCGTTATGTCCGCTTACGGGTTACGGGAGGTTCAACTGTAGTCCCAAAAATAATGATGCAAGTGTCAAATTTGGGTAGAAGCTGGTATCCACCTAATTTTGGGTATTTCAACATCACTGATTACGAATACGGTGGATCCAAAGCTGAATTTTGTCATCTAAGGCTCTAATTTGCATATTCAAAATGGCCACCCTATCAGAAATGAAACCATTATAACTTGAAAACTATCAATGCTACAAACGTAAATTTGGTCTGAAATTTCTCACAATATGTATATTTCTATTTGCTTTTATGGCACATTTTGTCCAAAATTGACCGGATATGACATTTTTTGATACTATAACCTTTGACCTCTGTTCGCTAATCTCATATGTATTATATTCAGATTAATGATGCATTTTTAAAAATGACCGGAAATACTGTTTATGAGCTTTGACCTTCATTATTATTTTGGTATTTTATCGTATTTTCGTAACTGCTAACCATACAAACCTAAAAATGGCCTCAGATTATTCGGAATGTACACAGGACATTTCATTAAAAACGGTCAAGATTAATACATTTATACTGTAAAACATTCAATCAGGTTATATAAAAGTATAAAGACATATTTATTTATGTTAATGGACACAATTTTATTATCCAAGATTCAATTTTACTTAGTGTTTTTTCTGTTGAAATTGGTCATAAAAATCTCAAGGTTGTGTGTAACATACATACATCACAAATGTCGTATTATTTGAAAAAAATGTAACTATATTTTCTGACCATATATTAAAATAAATTTTGTGACGTTTTTATAGCAGACATTCATGGCCCTCATTACTATCTAGATTTTACGAATAGGTCAACTGACTTATTTGGCCAAAGAAACAATGCTATGCTTCATCCAATTCAATTAATTGTCAATTAGTCTATCACAAAATATAATAGTAATGTATTTGGAAGTTCAACGATGGCAATATATTCATGAAATAATTATAATTAGGCCTAATATAAAAACAACTGTAAAATAGGGTAAAATATATTAGGGTACGATTATTGTATTAAAATAAGGATAGGCTTAATATTGACTAGCAATATGCATACTACTACTTAAATATGAATAATGTTATTCTGTCTCTTGTTCATAAATTAGATCTATTCATACAGTAGGAATATTAACACACACAAAAGATACAAAATGCGTATGAAATAATAACAATCATGCAAAATATACATTGGTCTTTTCAGAAAGGTTGAACAAGATTCAATTTATAGCAGCGATAATTACCGTAAGATACTTAATCTTCCATGAATTGGTCGGTTGGAAGGTGTTAAAAATAGTCTCAAACTATAGACACACTCCTTTTATGCAGCAATTCCATACATTGCCAAGACCAAATAACTACCAAAACCATTGTTTACACACAAATAACTCTATTTTGAATTATTTTATTTTATGTAACAATTATTCAATCTGTATTGGCTGCATTTTTTATCTCATAATCATTACAGGTTTAAATTACTAAGTTTTAAAACCAGAGGCCTACGGCCGCAGACGTTCCTATGCTCGCAGTGCATGCAGTTGAATAAATAATAAACCTTCATGTGACCTTTGACCTCTGGCTAGAATTTCAGTATTAGTGGTCCTTAATGACCCAGTATATGTGCATTAATATTCATTTAATGCAGATTGAAGGTATCTTTATCAACACCTATTATGACCGTTGACCAGAATGACCTCCAAGTGAAGTTTGACCCCAGACTAGTTTGTGGGAGTTGTCAGTGGTTTATATCCCAGTATAATTTCATTAATGTAGTCTTAACCAGCTTTCCCATGTATTTTTAATATTTTATAATGACCCTTTACCCTAATGCGAATCCACGTGAAATCTGTGGATGAGATGGCATGAATGTTTTGGCATTATTTGAAAATTTGAAGTAAACTGGGCCAATAGTTAGATAGTATAACCTAAGGCCTTGGCAACCTTCACCAGGGTTTTTTTTTCGAAGAGCGGTGCAAACCTCTAAAATTTACACACTTCAGATTCCAAAATAAAATAAAACGATGGAGCCCACTTTATTTGAGTTCGATCGTCCATTACAATGGGCCCAATCATCTTCATGTCGATCGTCGCGGGGCCCGTACATCTTTATTTGAATGATGTGTTTGTCAACTGATCAAGTAAAATTTGCTAATTTTTATGGCATAACATGTTTAAACTTCTTTTTGTAATTAAATCAAAAAATAAATAAACCATTATTAAAGGTTTTGGTTTTAGTAATATAATAAAAATGAAGTTTGGAAATTGAGATTTTAATAATCGTCCACATGGGCCCGATCGTCCTTACGATCATGGGCCCGATTGTCTCTGTAATGTGTGGGTCTGATCGTCTGTCACCCAACCCCGCCCAACACGGTCTAGGGTAGAGGGCGATATTTCCGGCTGGGTTTTGTGTGCGGGCACAAATCGGTAATACCCGTTGAATATGTATTTATCTCTGTAAATTATTAACAAATCACAAATTTTATAATCACTGAACCATAAAACAACGTCACTCGATTACTACGTTCGGGTAAACAGACGGTTGAGCTTCGAAAATATCAGAAAAAAATCTCAATTTTAAAGGTCAAGGTCAGTAGCATTTTAAAAATTTAGCCAAATTAGCAATTTTTTAGCACCAAGGTCAAGGCAGAGTATGGCAAAATTTTAAAGTTTTGTATGACCAAGTGAATATTGTTAACGATTGCTGTTTGATAGCAATGGTTGCTGCTTAGCAGTAAAGGTGCTAGTGGGGGATGCCCGTGAACTGAAACAGATTCCCTACGCATGAGTAGATCTCGGGCACTTGAGGGCGCCACTTAAAGATTTAACTAAATCATATGATAAACATTTATTGAATTGACATTATTCATCGATTCACTGCTAAATTCATTTTATTTTATTATTTTATGTAAATATATTGAAACTAGGTAAACTTTTAGATGTTTTATGAATTTTGTTCACTTGAAAATGCATTGCAATGTACCTGCATTAATATACATGTTTTTTTTTTTCAGGTTTTACTAACCCCTACAGTAAATATACAGTACATGCCAGTAAATTATGTATATATATTTATTTAACTGACATTTTCCTTATAACTTTTTTTTTTTTTAATATAGTATAACATACATTTGTTTTTTTTAGTTTTGTAATTAAACTCGTACAGTAGTTAAGTACTTTATTTTGGTTGAATACATTTTCGTTGTGTATCACTAGCTTATGTTCAATATATTACCGTATATTTCGGTGTATAAGTCGCACTTTCAATACGCAATTTTGGTCGCAAAATTTGGTGTGCGTCTTATACACTGACGAGATAAAATTCGTAAGGCCGAAAATGTAAACTCTCCAGAGACAGCCTACGCGGACGGCCGTAGGCCTAGCATATTTACACGAGTTTGAAACACATTTAATACTCACAGAAAAGATTTCAAAACATATTAAAGTATTCAAGCGGTGTAAAAACTATTTTTCAAACCAAGAAAGATTGTTTTAATAAAAAACATTATTATTCTTCAATGTTTTATTCGTCTTTTCAACAAAATGGCTGAACGGATAAACATGGAAGTGAAGATCAACTGTCCGTTATATGCACGGCCGCTGTGTACCGTATGTTTTAGCGCAAAGTATATTTTACTGTAGACTAGGCAGATTGTAATTCGTTAGTTAAAACGGCAGCCATGTTCAGAGTGCAATCACTGATTGCGCCGCCCGTCACAACCGCTACTCGCCGCTACTCACCGCACAACAAGCAAGGCATAGATTTTTGTTTGCACAATGTGGTCAGCAACCAGATTACTCGACCGCAATCATCAGCAGGGGTTGTTTGCGCTGCGATATCTACCGTACTCTCAGCGCAGTTCATTTTCACGTGGGCTTGATTGCTCAATCGTTTCGGCTACAACAGTTCGGCTGTGGTACTGGTCCTAGTAAGCCTTACCTTTGCTAGGCCTAGGCCGAATAATTGCTTTGGAACTGAATATTACTTGAATTATAGGCCTGTTTAATTGAACGGTCGACACATTCCAGGTATATTTAAAACAATTCTTAATAAATAATATTAGTAATTGAAATTGAAATATCGTTGTTGTGACTGTGTGAGTCAGTGACAACGGGATTTCCTTTTTTAGGTTGAAATTTCATGCCCAAAAAGCCTCTGTCGACTTTAAAATGGCACATTTTATCTTTTAAAAACTAAAAATTATTAATTTGTAAAGTGTTTAAAAAAATAAATACTTCGACCTATTTAAGAAAATTTGAGCTGAAAATAGACGCGTCTTATACAAAGGACATATAAATAAATCACGAAATTTTCCGTCTACTTTGGTCTTATACAACGGTGCGACTTATACACCGAAATATACGGTATTTGAATCTTATTCCGACTACAATAAACTGATTGATTAATTAATAAAACAAATAAATCATTTCTGAATCAAATGAATCAATGTTGTGTTCCTTGCTGATAATGATTACAAATTAACAAAAAAATATTTACTGATATATTGATTGATTAACAATTATACTGATCTTTTCATTCTGCTAATCTGTAAAGTTAGTCTCTGAAGAATAAAATAATATAAATTTTGTTACCATATTTTTTTATTAAAATAATTTTCATAATATAAAAATTAAATGGTATTTAAATCTTTTTTAAGAAATATAATTTTTAAGGTACTTAAATTTGAGACAAATTTGGCAAAAAATGGCCATGAAGATGAAGACAAATGAAACTTATTCCCTATATTCATAATAATAATGCCAATGTCATCATGTTGGGTATCATACTGTAGTAAAGTAAATTTTACTACTTTCATAAGCCTACAAACACCGAACAATATCACAAACTAGTTAACCTACAACTTGTTGTCACAAAAATTTCCTGAAATGAGCATGAAATCAAAATAAAGCGTGAAGTGCCTATCCTATAACACATGGCGAATATGAATGTTACCAAAAAAATTTGGTTTAAATACATACTGAATTAAAAAAAGTATAATCATTGTTAATGTGGTTTTAATTCACATTTACATGGAAATAAACATAAATTAAGGTAGACCATTCATTCATTCGGTCATAATCTCAGTACATTTTTGAAAACACATGATATTTAATACAAAATTTAAAATGAGGTAAAATGGTGCAAAAGACAAGTATAATTAAAACACACTGCAGTGCTGTAGCCAGAGTTAAAAAACAAAGGAGGCGAATTCTGGGGGTCACGTAGGATTCCAGGGACTGGAGCCCTCTGTTGGAGGTCAGTGGGCGAGTCCCCCTCAAAAAAGCCAAATTTTGAAAATTTAAGACGAGGCGACCGCCTCGTCTGCCTCATGCTGGTTATGGCACAGCACATTGTTAAAAATGATAAAACGTATCTGAAAGGTCCACTAATCAACTTTAAGAAAATACAATACACACTCAAGCCACCACAACAAAACACAACACCGTAACAAAAACCACGGTATCACCAGGAATGAAAGCCATCCACAAAATCCCAGCCTACAAGCACCAACGCCAAAAGTGTCAACCAATCAGAACCATTACCAAAACAAAACCAGAACCATACCAAACACCAACCAACTCAAAACAACCCAAAAACGAAGACCCCTGTTTTCTTCAGTGTTGTTTGACTAATTATGCAACAGGCTAACCGAAAATCATCATCTCGCCATTCTGACATTTCCCAGCAAAATAAACGCGAGTTTTCATGATTCCTGTTTTCCAAATATTATTTGACTGATCATGCAACCGGCTAAGAGAAAATCATCATCTAGACATTAATCCGACCTTTTCAAGCAAGAAAACGGGTCTTTGTTTTTTTTTTTCTATGTTCTTTTAAGTGAAGATGATACTGGCCAACAGAAAACCACCATCCCGCCACTATTCCGACATTTCCCAGCAAAATAATAAAGGGTCTTCGTTTTGTAGACACCCAATGGCGGGGTGATGATTTTCTGTTAGAGTGATGCATCATGAGCCAAATAAAGAAAAAACAGGGGTCCTTGTTTTTGGGTCTTCGTTTTAATCAAATAGCCAGTAGGACTAAGCCCTCATCTGCAGACGGATCCGTTT
>JAOTQE010023259.1:0-10578 GCA_025631205.1 Nesometra sesokonis | reverse complement strand
CTGAACCCCCAACCCCATCAAGGTCACATAATAATTGGTATTTTTGCATTGTCGCTAAAAAGTGCACCACTATAATCGATACTTTGCCATTCCAACCCTCAATCCATAGCATGTTGTTAATCGGTATTTTTTAATCAGTTTTTTCGAACTGGTCGCATTTCTACTACCAGAAAATAACCAATTTTTTTCTAAACCGATTTTTGATCGATTTTTTTCTACTAGAAACAGGACCTAAGGACTAATAGGAAAGGTACCAACTACCAAACATTTTTAATATGGCCATCAAGGCAAAATTCAGCTTGATTTGAATAATGTGTTCCTTTATTCGTCATCAACAATCATAATATAAACAATAACTAAACGACTTAATTATAAGCTGGAAATTACCACTTGTATACTTGAAAAGGTTGCAGAAAACTACCATTTCTATCAGCCCATGATTTATTATGTGAAAGCTTACTGGGACCTACGGTGTTCGACACTTCGGTCCACCATCGGACCGAAATATTTACCCTTGATGGCAACCTTCAGAATTCTGGCATCTGCTCTGAACTAGACAAGTTATTTTACCTTGCAGTTATTTTTTTTTCAACATTTGAACAATATTAATTAAATAAATTTATATTATTGTAATGTACTTGTTAAATTCTTTAGCTGTGATTAGCTAAGTGTAAAGGCATCTAGGCCAGTTTGTAAAAAGCGCCGGCAATAAGTGGCCTTAGTTGTCATCAATTTTCAGAGGCAGCAAGGCCAACTGGGAGGGTACAGACGACACTGTAGTGGCCACAGTGAATCTCAAGGCCTGATTAGATTTGGAGATTGTTGGTTGTCTCTGCTATAACTTTAATCCATTGAATGACACTATGATTCTATATACAAATATGTTACTGTAATGTAAAAAGCAGGTAAGCGTCTTGTATTCTACAGATCAGAACACCAAATTGGCTATCCAACAAGTTTTATGGGTCTCTAAGTTCCATTTGTTTGTATCCTCCATGCTGTGTACTGTTATCGTTTACTATATCAAGCCTTGACTTTTGAGGTGAGGGAGAGTGATCACTCACCTAACACTCATCTAAAATGCGCTTGAGGTATGCCACTCCCTAGTATACCTGCCAACTCTCTCATGGTGATTGATTATCATGAGCCAAGACCTGGTTCCCCAGGGACCCATACTAATAATTTTTTGTTGCCCGATGTAAATTTTTGGTTGCCTTTGGCCGCTGGGCAACCAATTTTGTGAGCCCTGTAGTATACAGTAGGTCAGTTAAGATGGTTGGTGTTGGCCACACAGCGCTCAATAATTTGCAATATCATTGTACTGTAGTAGTCTAGTAGGCCTAGCTCTTTTGTGTTCTAAAATCAGTAAAGCGAAACTGTGAATGAATAAAATCATAAGTTGATACAGTTAATTGTATGAAGAGTTAGAGGTTAATCATTGTACTGGCTCTACAATTGATTTTTGTTTATAGTTTCTGGCTTTGCTAAGATTATATTGCTTTTGTTTGTATTTTTGATGGTCTACTGTTATTATTATTGTACCATCATGTTTCAGTTTAGGTCAATGAGTTGCAGACAGTAGTACAGTATTTCATCATATCAGGTTTTCACAAATTTATGATAAATCAGACCACCATTTAAAATCCAGAATCATAAACCCTTTGAACAGAGAACAATTTCCAATAGCAATTTTCGCTAATAAATTTTAGTGGTACTGTGAATGTAATCTTTACCGATTTTATGCTGTCCAGTTCTAAAATTTGTGTAGGAAGTGTTCATTTTTGTGTACCATTTTGCAACACCACTAGAAAAATATGTTCCCTGATGTAAAATGGTATAACCTTACTATCTCTAAACCGAACTGCTTGGGACTAAACAAAATGGCGGTAGGAAGGGTGGTTGGATTTGTGATAGACAACTGTAAACTAAAGCTCACACTTGAATGCTAAAATTAAGTACCTTCTATTCTTTTTCTGTAGGTGATTTTATTGCTTTTGTTTGTTTATAAAACATCTGTTTTTAGATTACTGTATGTTTATTTTGATCAGGCCAAACCCTTAGGCAATATTATTCATCATCTATCTTTTTAATTAATTCAAAACATTAAAAAAAAGATGCAACGTAAGTATAGAATTTGATTTTTTCGGAGGATCCTAAAAAATAATCTGATGAATAAGCCTGAAAATGAGTTTGATAATTATTAGTTTTTTCTACTCAAGAATAAAATTAAACAAGCATAGGAACTAAACATGTTTACAGTATTATTTTTAGAAATAATAAACAGGTAAATTTTTAAAGAAATTTAACTTGTGGATTTTGGAAGAAATGCCCCTTTAAACTAAACAAATCTATGCAAATTCTTTTTTAAGTAGAGCATGACTGTAAATTAGTATAATTTATACTGTAGAATATTATAGCATACCCACTTATCATTGTAATAAAAATGGACATCCAGATAAAAAAACATGCAACCAAATTAAAAATGTCACTTGAAAACCCCCACTAATGTGAAGTTATGAACTAAGGACTTTAGAGTGGAAACTAATGTTAAAAAAAGGCTCTAACTGTAGAATTGTGAAGGTTTTTTCTTTAATTTTAGAATTTAGCGCTACTGTATAAGGTTAATACTAAATTTCAAAAAAATATATATTATTAAAAGTTATTAAAATAAACAACTGCATTTTAAAATCGTTTTTTTTTTTTCATTTTTCAAGTGACAATTAATCCGTGAACTTTAAATCTGGAAATTTAACGGACACTCTACTATTAAGGTACTTCCCTAATTAATAGTATTGGCCTTGATTATGCTTGTCTTAATTAAAACAAGTTCATATGTGAGATATTATTAAGGAAGGAGTTATTTCAGTAGTAAAGTAAGTGTGAATTAATGCCCAATGTTAATGATTGCCCTTTTCAAATGAACGTCAATCTAAACATGAAATTTTTGTTTACCACATGATGTGAATTTTAAGCTTTCATTGTAATTTAAGTAAATACCACTTCAATTTTGAACAAACATTCATTGACCTAATATTTATAGATATTGAATGCCTTTGATTTGAGGGTGATACCGTAAAATATTGTATGAACTGTGGCAAAATATTGAACAAGTCAAAGACGAGTTCAATATTTTGCCACAGCGAGTACAATATTTTTAGGTATCTCCAAAAATAGGCATTCAATATAATCTAATTATTATTCCATTTGTGTAAGTACCGATTTGTGGTAGAGCCAAACCAAATGAGACATAAGTCAGAAATGCTAGTTTTATATAGGCAGAAATTTAAAAATAGTCCATTTTTTCAAGTTTTATTTTATTTCAAATATGTACAGTTGAAACATTCAACTTTCATACTACCTTAAAAATTTTCAGATATATGATCAAAAAATCTTAAAAAAATACAATTTAAAATGACCTTGCATAGTCAATGTATAATGATGATAAACAATTTTCAAATGCAGTTTTCCCAAAACTTACATTTTAAATGTTCGAATATTTTAAATGTTCGAACTTCGATTGTTCGAACTTTGGTTGTTCATAACTTTGCAAGGAAACATCATATGATTTTTTTTTTCCATGTTAAAGATAATATTAATAATGTGTAGTTTTATAATCTATAGAAAACTCAATTTTTCAATTTTCCGACTTATTGCTCGCTTGGCTTGGCTCTGCCACATTTGTCAGGAGTTATTCTAGCCCTAGCCTATACCTGCCACCGATGACCAAGGCCCCTGCCTAGTATAATTACATCTCTGTATTACATTTAATTGGACAGGCGGATCCAAGATTCCATAATGGGTGTCTCTTATGGGTTTCACAATTTTCTCCTATCATGCAACCAACTTTTTTCTATTTCTTCTTTTCCAATATTTTTAGGTCCAAATCTCTGTAGGTGTAACAATGTTTCCCTATCAGCATCCCTCTTTTTTTGGCTGGCATCTCTACTTGAGGTGGTCCACAACCAGTTTCTGGGGGGGGGGGGGGGAGAGAAGTGGGCTGACTTCATCCACTGCCATGGCAATTCCCGTTTCCATGGGAGTTATCATGGCAATGGGTGAAGTCATCTTACTCCCCTTCCCTCCCCCAGTTCAGTACCTGGCAACATCTTTAGCTATTTTAACTAACGCTAACCAGATGGTTGGTTAAATTTTCTGAAAAAAAGTCTAGTCTGAATTGGGGTTCTGGCTATAGTCTCTGTACCACATTTCCAGCAAGTATGATGTATTGCTGCAGTTTTATAACAGTAACTTATGACAATGTTCCATTCTATTGCTTTCAGTTGGTGAACCCTACAGTAGTTAAGCACAAAGTGTAATTCAGTATTTGAAGCATAACAACATTGGTTCTGGTTATATTGATCCATTTGAACAATGTTTTTCAACTTTGAACTTAAATCATATGATAGGATCAGGGATATATAGGTTTTACCTTTCAATTCATTTCACACACAAAATAGGCAATGGGAAACAAGTCTGTTATCATTGTTTTCCAAACACAAGATTGAGCTGTGCTTTTTTTGTCGTGGAAACTATTGTTAACTGAATTTTTAAAATCGTTTTACATCACTGCACGTCTGATATGAGTGTTGTGTGGTAGTGTAGTATTGATTGTGAATACTGTAAAAAACGATTTATTGGTTTGTAAAATTTATCGTTTTGTTTCTATTTCCAATTGATTCATAGTATTGCTTGATGGTTGACATCATGGGTAAGTAGTGTGTGTTCTGTTATTGTATTTAACCCATGCTTTGATTAAATGTGATGACTATTGCATATCCGATATTTGCATGTGTATAATGGATAGTATGATAACGTTTACCAATATATCACGTCTACAGCTTTTTCTCTGTAATTGAATGTTGCATTGGTACTTGAGACCTAACCAACCTTCCAACTTACTACTACTATACTGTTCTGTACTCCTATCCAATTTTTTTATCGGAGATGTATTATGATAATTAATTAAATGCTAAACAAATATGATTTTGTCTATAGTTAAAAACCGAAAGCAAGGGTTTCAATCAACGTTTATACTTCTTTTCACCTGGTGATTTGAGGGAAACTTCAAGAACTTTCTATTGGTTAAGGATATTTGTCAGGTGCAAACGATAATATTTAAACAAGTTTAATGTTTGGTCATCTTATCTATGGATTCTGTGTAAAATGTTCATACATCAAAACAATACAAGCAGGCTTCGAATTTGAACTTTAAAGGGGTAGGCTATTTCTGGCCTACTTTTGAAGGGTGTGACTAGCATAAACTGGGCATCAGAAGTCATTTTGTACAAACTATCCTCATGTATTACTGACAATAAGAGGCACCAAGACCAAAGTGGTCTTAATGATGGAGAAGGCACTGAGGCCAATTTTGAGAGGGTATATGCAGGCCTCGATCTTTGTTTTTGTTTTGACTAGTCCACTGGGCAAGTTGACTTTACATTTCACTACAAGCAATTCAAATAGCCCATGTCTATGGCAACTTAATCTACAATGTGTAAAAACGTCTGCTTGACACATGTATTCACTAGCAAACTGGGCTAGTAAAAATGAAAATTCAATATCCCGGTGCAGTTTTCACTAGCCGTTGTACGCCGGGCTAGTAAAAAATCGAGCCCTGGCATATGCCTTGGTTAAATTCAAGACCTGAATACTAAGTTTTTATCATCCCATCTGAGTGGCAGTTAGCTCAGTTGGTTAAACTGATTGTCTTCTGAATGAACCATGGAGACTCGTCTGTGGTTTGAGAATACATCACCACTCTCTTTGTGTCTTGGCTGGAGGGTTAAAATCCAATTTAATAATTGCGCGGTTTTTAGATGAGATGATAAGCCGTTGGTTCCATGCAATGTGTCTCATATGCGTTGAAGATCACAGTACATTCTTCAGAAAACAGTAGAGGACTGTTTCCCAATGTACTGCCCAATCACCATCAGAAGGACCCGATTTAAAACCGTACGTCGAAAAGTCCTCATTGTAAAAATGACCAGTTCATACACAACAGTGTGATGCTGTTGCTTTGTTTTTAGTTTTACTTGCAAAATACAGTCATCACTGGTACCTTGTTCAAAGATGTTTTTTTTAACATCAGCTATTCCCTGCCTTGATTTATATAGCATTAAAAAGCATCACACATAGTTTACCCTATGAAATAAGCATTAATACTGAATCTGTTGTGATTGTTCTAAAGTAGTTTGATGAATCTTTCTATATTACTTACACAGGATAATAATAATAATGCATATTTTTAAACATGTTAACCTTCCTGATGATGACATAATTAATGTTGAAATATTAAATCCTGACATGATGGTGTGTATCACAGTTGAGAGTTGCTAAGACTTTAACCATAAAGAAGTAATTGTATTGAAGCGTGTCATGACATACGTTTGTTTTCTATAGTGTGATGTTTTTAAATTCTTAATACTGTGCATTTGGTTACATGAAAATAGCCCTTATTGGTTGCAATATGCAGGCCTTGCCTTCTGAAAATTTTTCAACAAATCGCTCTCCTCAACACATTCAGGTGTGCTCTAAAGTGAGCTACTTGTATGTAGAAGTGGTTGGTGTGTAGAAATATACCAATTTTGGATGTGCTGTGAATGGCACATAAGGAGCTTTTAGGTCACTCTCTCACCTCAAAAGGCTAGGCCTGAATTTGACTTTTAATGTTATCTCAAACATTACACAGAAATGTAAATAAGTTAAAACTAAACATTATTTGTTTCAATTACAGGTGCTATCTTCCTTTCTTTTATTCTTGACTATCTAACGAGCTTTGGAGTGACAAAACCGGCTATATCACAACTGCCACAATGAGTACCCTACACGATATATGGACAAAAATGGCGGAATACATAGAGATGCGGACACTGGAGCGGGAAAACGGTATAACACACCCTCACGATGATGAGATCATAGATGCCGCGTCTAATAATGGCGGACTTCTAGGCGGCATTGGATTTTTCTTCGGTTGGCGCCAGAAGTTAATGGTGAAACAGACAAGTGAATCATCAGACAAACCGAAATCGAAACACAGGAAGAAAAATGGCATCACTAATGAAAAAGACATTGGGCACGATTTTGTGCCGATTCGATTAATGACAAACCCAACGTGGTGTGATAAATGTGGTGCCTTTATTTGGGGATTTTACGCACAAAGTCTGCGATGTAAACGTAAGTAAATTAATACTTATAATTGTTTACAATTTTAGCTTTTAAATTTTTCCTATCTCCTAAATGTTATTCATTAACATGGTAAGATTCAAAATTATGATTGCCATGCTAAAATTTTTTTTTCATTAAAAGTTATTGTTGAAATTGATCAGTGGTTTGATGGGCATATTCACGGAATTGATCATCATTCCCAATGTGTTGAGATGAATACTCTGATGAACTTGGTGCCTTAACTGGTGTTGATCCTATGGTGTAGAGTGTGGGAAGGGGTGTGGTGGGAGTGAGGGTAGAAATTTGCCGATATAGTATGATTGCATCCCAAGTTGAATTACAAAAATTAAAGTTTTGCAATTTTTTCCAAGTAACAAGAGATCAATATTCTCAAAAATGTTCTCACCTCAGCCCAAACTATAGTGGAAGAATTCAATCATCAAAATTATTTTGACAACAAAATTAAAGTTGGGGAAAAATATGATTTATTTTCCAAAGATTACTTTGTTCGATACATTCAAATAAGCATACAAATATGTTTCAAATTCATGAATTTTTAATTAAGTTAAAAGCCATTTTGAAATGATTATTCGCTAGGCTTTGACTTACCATTTAAGACTAAATAAGCCGAAGTGCATAGAGCTCACTCTGTAAGCTAAAACACGGACATGTTGTTATTTTTTATCGCGATATATAACCGGTTTTTACCTTAAAAGTATTTTATTATCAATTTTCGGTGGTAAATAAAGTTACATTAGCACCAAATCTGTCAGGCTGATCTGGTACTTAGCTCCATCCTTTGCCCTGCAAGCAGAAAACTCTGTTGTAGCCCCTAGATATTTTACACAACCTGGGTTAAACTTATGGGTTACGTACAATCTCTGGTCCTATAAAATGTAGGTTCTAAGCTGATAAAGTTTTGATTTTCAGCTTAGCAAATCTGATGGTATATTTCACCTTGATCATTATATTGATCAGTATTCATTCAGTGTTGGTCAGTGACCTTTAGAATAATAATAATAATAGATTTTATCGGAAATGAAATAACCAGTGAAAAAGGATTATAGTTGGATAACAGTGTTTAAGCATTTCCCTTCTTGGAATGGGTGTAGTGTACAATGAAAATATATATGTATTGTTATAAAGTGTACATATTTTTTGAGACCAGCTGCTGAACCAATGTCGGGTATTGAAGAATATATACTACACTGTATATCTGTTGCTACAGTAAAACACATTGTTTGTAATGATAATGATTGATATTTTACTACTTATTTATAGAATTAGTTCTCCGACATCCTGGGCAATACAAAATGCATCGATTGGGTGATTTTGTAAAATTGCATTATTATTCTGTAAGTTGCTGTATTGTAAAGAATGTGGACTTGCAAGCCTTGCCTTAACTTTTTTAACCAACTAGTCACTGGGCTAGTTGGCTACAGTTTTCAACTAGCCCAGGGAATATTTTACTAGCCCACAATATTTCATAAGGTTCGCTATACAGTCAACTGCAAGACAATCTAACTAGAAAAAACTAGACTATGAGAGTTAACAGATCTGTGATGATCGCCTGCAGGCTGCCTTCAACTGCATGCACACTGCTGCTATTCTCTAGCAGCAAGGGGATCCCCTTGCTAGTTTAGTAAACATCCCATAATAATATTGTTACACTAAATCGAGCCCTGGCTGTGCAATTTCTTTTAGGTAACCAAAATTTAGGAATAGGTTGTCCACCTGGCATGCAAGTATGTAAAAATTCTTTAATACTAAAAAAAAAAAATGAAATTACACTAAAAACAATTAGTAAAAACACAAGTTTCAGTTTCAGTTAACACTAACAGAAAGACATGTGGAATATGTGGCAAAGTCTAAACACATTTGTATTAAGAATTGTGAGAAAAAAATATAAATCAGAATTGAACTTTAATAAATTTAGAATTATACTGTAGTATTGGTATTGTAGTGATAATCTACAACCTGTTGTTATCTGATCCTCAAACTGAATGTGTTTAATATTCAACAGGAAACTAAGAATTAATTTAACCACAGAATTATGATAATTCATTGATTTAACAGAGTTTTGTTTTGTGATTCAGATCATAGTTCACATAAAACTAGAATGTGTACTGGATTGATTTAAGACTTGGTTTAGACTGGTATACAATTTTAGTTAATTTTTACGTTGTCTCTACCAGCAGAATATTGCAATTTATCCTTGGGTACAGATAAGAAACAAAATGCTTCTTCTAACAGTGTAATACGAATTACCTGTAATACAGGCAATGTACTTGCTTTTAATTCTATTATCAACACCAATTTACAGTTTTTTGCCCACACACAATAAATTTTCTTCTTGTTGTGACCACAGTGTTAAAAAAATTGTCTATCCTCACCAATGTTGAATGGACGTAAATGAAATTTTGTACATAAAGGTTCATCTCCCCTTTTTAAATTAGACCCTAGGGTTTCCTAGAAAAATCACAAAAAGGCTTCATCAAGTATTGTACTGTACAATACCACTAATAATAGCACAGTTAAACCATTGTTAGTTTAACAGTACCTGACCATTCTAACCTAGCATATAGGTTGTGAGTTTGAATCCTGTTTTGGTATAATTTTTTTCTACAAATGAATACTATTCAATGTTCTACCAATTGAAAAATTTATACTGTACTGGCAAAATCAATTGGATATCTCTCGAGGAGGGAAAGCTATCCACTACGTGCAAACTGGTTAAACACCCGGTGACAAACACATACCAGGATCAAGCAGCACACAGCTTGTTAAAAATAAGTGGTGCACTTAAATAATTGATGCGCACGATTAATAGCTGTTCCCAACTTAATGCCTACTAAAGCATTTAAATTATAAAAAAAACTATATCATATTTAACTTTTACTTTATTGACCAAAGCACTAAAAATATACTATGGTTGTGTTGTGATAATAAGTAACGTTTAACCAAGGATGTTCATTAATAACATGACTTAATAATATTCTGCTGTATCTGCTCATTTGTGGTACAGTACAGTCCACAACAATCTGTAGTGCCTGGACATGGAAATTTATTCATATTGTAGAAATATTATGCATAGGTACTCAATTTTATTTCATGATTTTACAGTATTTTCGTAAAGGTCCTAAGTTTACATGAATTTTAACATGGTAAGAGCACCTTGTCAAATGATGTCGCTTTTGTGAGCATTTAATATTTAATAACTCATAATAACCTTCAAATCATGTAATAATATTTTGTTGTTGCAGGGATTTTCTAAAATAGGTTTTAGAGAGTAATAATCAGAGTAAACAGACTCCATGCTATCCATATTAGATAATTACCATACAGGTAAATAAGCAGGGGCGGATCCAGACTTTTGGAAAAGGGGGGGGGGGGGGGGGGAATGAGGGGGGGTAG
>JAOTQE010023248.1:0-10578 GCA_025631205.1 Nesometra sesokonis | reverse complement strand
TCAATCCGATCCGAATTTCGGGGACCTTTCCGATTTTCTTAACGAAACGAATTTACCTTCCGAAACGAATAGTGCATCTACACACATTCCGATCCGAATAATGTAATGTACGCGATGTGTGACGAATGTTAGCGATGGACTATTAATTTTATGGAACTCATTGGAGGGAGGATCTGTTATTATTAAGACGCCATCGTCTATGTATCTTGTAAATAAAAAAAAGTTAAGTTAGCAATTTAAGCGCTGTGATAAGATCCCATAATTACCCTCGCCCCACTATAGTGGGGAGAGGGTATTGCAATGAGCTCCGTCTGTCTGTGTGTGTGTCCGTGTATCTGTCTGCATCCATATCTCAAAAACTACTGGGCCGATTTAGTTCAAATTTTCAGAGAAATTTAGCACCAACCATTTCTAGGTCCTCCCAAGGTTTGGTGCTGATCCATCTAACTATGTGAATTATGGATTCGAATCTAAATGCCATTGTCTCTACTGACCTCTATTGTTCCCTGAATTGAGTGCTGTGTTTGGCAGCAGCAGATGGCTTTTGTCACTATTGATAACCTTTGAAGTTATTTATAAACACTGTCACCTTCATATAGTAATGAAATGGGTTGTATCTCTGTCTGTTTTTCTATATACTGTATTTGTCTATTTAATCCTAAATTATTAGTCCAATTTACTTCAAATATACAGATAATGTAGGGACCAACCTGGACCAACTGGGTTACTGTCCTCTATAAAGCCAACCATGGTGATTCGAAATTTGGGTCAAATGTCATTTAAGTGGTTATTAGGATAAAATTACCTAAATCAGTTTTCAGCAGACCTGCTAACTCACCCAACATTCAAATTAATCTCCAGTTCTCCAGATTGAATTTAATTTTCACCCGATTTCCCTCATTTTGTAAGTAATCTCCTCCAAAACATAAGCGAGGGTGTAATCGTTTACGATTACTTTGTCTTGTTACTCCTTGAATTTGTTTATAGACAACTTTATTTATATTTATAGAATTTTAGACAGAAAATAGGTCAGACCATAGTAATGTTCTATCAATCAATAATACTCAGTGTTATCTCATTCTGTCGTGTTATTTGGGAAGCTAGCTTATATGAGAAAGATAAGGGATTATTAATGGAGAATACAAGAAGGGCAAGTAGTGTAATGGGAGTAGAATTTCTAAGCTAAATTTTAAATATGATTTTAAATATGATTCAGGTGTTCTCTCCATCGTAAAACTTATACTTTCTCAGACTGATCATCCACTTCACAATGAATATAAATTTCGTCCTTCCCGTGTTCGTATACGTTCCCTGCCTAGTCGTACTGAACGCTTTAAAAAATCATTTATCCCACAATCCATTAACATATACAACAAATATGTTAAAAAATAATTTTACCTATGGAGAGAACATCTGGATCATACAATGTCAATTTTTAATTTAATGTTTTCTTTATTTTTTATACAGTAGTAAAATTCTTTTTCTTGTATATTCTATCAATTTATATAGATTTATATAACATATTTTAACATTTCTGCAGTGTATAAACAAAGATTTCCGATGTACTTTTTATATTGGACCAATAAAGAATAATAATAATAATAAAAAAATATTAATAATAGATTGCATAACTCCATGATCCTTCGGGATTGAAGGATGCCTTCTGCGTTGTAATATAAAATCAAATGTCCTACCTGGGCCACTCCCGATTGATAACATTCTTAGCTCTTCGGTTTCCTTGACGTTCATTTTGCTGATGACTTTTTCTGGAAAATACCTGTTGATCCAATTTTCTAGAACTTCATAGCGTTTACTTCGTTTACAGTATTCAACTTGTGGTCAACGTTGCGATAGTTGAATTCTCCATAGTCAAATCTTAGATAGGCGTACGTTTCTTATCAAAGCGTAATAATAAATAACACAAAATTAAAATTATATTAAATAACTGTATATCTATAGCCTGCTTGCGCAAAACGTAGAATAAATAAATACGGACACAAGGACAAACGATACAAGGTCTTCAGGATATTAGCAATAAACACCGCGTCATATTATCATCAATTAAAGGCCAGAATATTGAACTATAGTATGGTCACTTCATAAAATTACCGGGCAAAAAGGTTAACAAAGGTTTCTTAGTATCAATCGAACCGCAAAAATAAACTCTTTCAAATAAAAAAGGTCCTCTTCAATCCTCCCTGGGGAAAAAGCCTTTTAATGAGACGCAATTTTGAATTTTAAGATGGCCGGGGTACTGCATAGAACGTGCTCATGTTTGGTTTCAAATTATAGGTACTTTTACACAGATCATTTCTTTCCATTGTACCTGTATTGAAAAATGTATATTTGAAGAGATATTAGCAATTTAATGTTGTTAATTTGGTAAAGGAGGTCAACGGTCAAATAATACTCTTCTGATAAACTAACATAGTGTTTGGTATCGTTTTAAAGTTTAAGTGATTTCAATTAATAATTTGCAATATACCCATGTATATAAATATTGCGATGAATGATTGTCCACCTACGGCTATTTATGTTACCCCTATCTCAAAAACATTTTCATCTTTTTCGATAATACTGTATGTAACCTTTTCACTTCTTCTGATCGTATTAATTTCTTTTTGTTGGTTTAATAATATGAATATAGGCTATCAAATAAGTTTTAGACTATCCTGCTTAGCTTGTTTTGTGATAAAGAGAATAAAGCATAATCTTAAAATTATCTTGATAACACAAAAGTGCATTTACTTTCTAAATGATAAAAATAGTGTTTGTGGGTAAAGGTAAAGTATTAGCCTTTTATATGCAGTTTCATGTGATGAATTCCTATGATCCTTATACCATTCTAAACATCATATGATTGTTTTTATTTTAATATTAATCACATAACAGCCAGGCCATTATTAATACCATGAAATGTCAAAGGTCACATAATGTCGAAAAATATAAAACTTTCAAGTTTTGGGGTATGGGTAATATAAATAGCAATTAGTGCACTAATCAAAACATTTGATCTTGATATTATTATAAATATTACTCAATTGACCATATATAATATTGTAATTTTAAATTTATAACAACGAGTTCATTAATAACATCATAAAATCTAAAAAAAAAATATAAATTGTCGAAAAAGATAAAACAGTTAGATTTTGGGGTAGGGATGACATAAATTGCCTTAAGGTCGGTTTTATATAATCAACGCCTTTTATTGTGGTGGTATCTGGAATATTATATGATTGGCTATGTATGTTTTATCATCAATCCAATAACAATTGAATAAAAAATGACAATTTAGGCGGCGCACGTATACGAGGGTCCCACCCCCTACCCAACACCCTTCGTTGGGGCCTTTTTCTCTCATCAGAGAAAAAATTTATGTTTCGTCGGGGGAAGTATGCCTTTGGGGGTTTCTAAAGCACGGCTCTTGCCCTCGAGGAAGTTACAATGCGGTCGAGGAAAGTCTGGCGCCGCCACTGTCGGTCGGCCGGCCAGTCAGTCAGTCTAGTCATTCACTCCAATTACTCATTCATTATTGCATAGCGCTATTTCAGCGATCATTGCATCTTAATGCCAATCTTTGATTATTGTAGTTCTGGTTGGACAAATAGTAGTAATACAAATTTAAATACCTTTCAAATTTTGTTAAATAGACCAGGTAGGGTTCTAATATCTGAAAGTATCACACCACTATATGATATATTTAAAACTCTAAAATGGATTACACTAAATGAAAGGTGGAGAGAACATATGTTAATAACAACTCACAAATGTATTAATGGTAATGCGCCATCATACTTAATTTCAGTGTTTATATTTAGTGATTCTCTTCATTCAAAATGCACCCGTAGTCAAAGTACTAAAACACTAATAACACCATTGTGGAATAAAAATCAGGGTAAAAGAACTTTTAGATATAAAGCCACACAAGAATGGAATAAGTTACCACCAGAAATAAAAATAGCTGCAACTGAAATAATATGAATTTAAAAATAACATTGTAAAAACTATAATATAGCTTTATACATCCACATTTTCATACTTTCATACTAGCTGCAGCAGTAGCAGGATCAGAACTAGCGGCAGCAGTAATAGAGATCACGAGTAGCAGCAGCAGTAGCAAGATCACGGATAGCAGCAGCAGCAGTAGCATGACCAGAAGTAGCAGCAGCAGTGGCAGGATCACGAGTTGCAGTAGAAAGATCAGGGGTAGCAGTAGCTACACCAGGAATAGCAGCAGCTGTAGCATGATCAGGATTAGCAGCAGCAATAATATTAATAGAGATCAGGAGTAGCAGCAGCAGTAGCAGGATCAGAACTAGCGGCAGCAGTAATAGAGATCACGAGTAGCAGCAGCAGTAGCAAGATCACGGATAGCAGCAGCAGCAGTAGCATGACCAGAAGTAGCAGCAGCAGTGGCAGGATCACGAGTTGCAGTAGAAAGATCAGGGGTAGCAGTAGCTACACCAGGAATAGCAGCAGCTGTAGCATGATCAGGATTAGCAGCCGGATCACAGCAGCAGTAGCAGTTGTATCAGCAGCCATAGCAGCAGATTTATTCACAACTACGCTTCACCAATGTTCCATTCACATTCTCAAGTAGACAGGAGCAGGATTAGCAGTAGAACGGGACGGGGCGGAAGTAGCAGCAGCAGTAGCAGGATCAGGAGTAGCAAATGTTTAACAAACATTCTGTCCACTCTCTAAAAAAGACAGGAACAGCATCGGGATCAAAAGTAGCAGGAGATGTACTTTAAAACATCTTTCACAAACGTTCCGTTCGCTTTAGTAGTGGTGGGTCTTATTTTTTGTCTGGTCTGGTGCTACCTCTGCTGTGCTTTTAATGCATTGCTTGCAAAAACGTATTGTATCAAATTTTAAATTAAATTTGAAATCAAAATTTAACTTTGCTGAATGTTAACCAATGTATTTTGTTGGATCGAACTATTGATTTTATTTAGGGCCATATACAACCTATTTGGATCATAATTAAAATATCGATAAGCCATTTCGGCCAGGCATGCTATATCTTGAAGTAAGGTACTCAACTTTCTATAATCATTCGTTCGTCACATTTTTAGATGACTTAATGTCTTCTCTTGATGTGAATGCACCCATGCAATAGGGCGACAGTGGCGGAAGATTAAACATCTTCAAATGCTAGAACCAGGGGCGGATGCAAGTTTTTGAAAAAGGGGAGGGGAAGTAGAGAATCAAATTCTTATTCGGTTCCGGGCATGCTCCCCCAGGAAATGTTAGGCTTTAGGCGTCTGGAAATGGCCTCAGGGACCTGTTAAGGGATACATTCATGTCTTTTCAAGGAGGTTTTTGATCGCTGAATATTCTTCGTTTTATTGACAATGTTAATAAGTTAATATATTTTACTTTCAGATCTGAGGGGAGGGCCGCCCCCCCCCCTCCGCCCCTAAATTCACTCCTGAGAACATATATCCTCATCCACTCTCTAGTCCAATGGCGCTAATTGAACTTCTTTGGCCATTCTAAAATGAAATATAGTTTGTCTTTTTGATATTCATAGACAACTTATTACATTTTAGACAGAAAGATACGCGTTTTAATTAAATGGTTACCAAACGTCCAAGTAAGGCAAGGAACAATGCCAGTCAGGAACAATGCCAGTTTCAATTGAAAGACTAATGTGGTTTAATGGTGTTGCTACTGCAGTTAATATTTGTTTCAATATGCGACTACTTATGTTATCAACACCTTCCGCATTTGAATTTCTCATATGCTTTATTATTTTTATAATTTCATGCTCATCAGTTGGCTTAATAAACAATGAATTTACATAGTTTCCATCCAGAAACTGCTTAAAACTATTCGAGCCTGTAGGAGGTATTTTATTGGCAAGATTTTTACCTACGTTAGCAAAGTAATTATTGAAAACATTCGCCATACTTTCATTACTTGGATCTTCATTACATCTCTTTTCTTACCTCTGTTTAGAACCTCATTCAGTATATTCCATGTCTGTTTTTGATCGTGACGTGCCGCGTTTACCGCACTAGTATAGTATTTACGTTTGCTTATTCTGATACAGTGCGTCAACTTATTCTTATACTTTTTATATTTCGCTTTCTTCAACTCACTTGGATTCTGTAGATATTCTTTGTATAGTTTATTTTTTATTTATGGATTTTAAAATTCTCTTGGTTATCCAGGGTCGTTTGGCTATATTCTTTTTATTTAATGTCTTTGTAGGTAAGTGCGTACTTATGAGAGGTTATTTATTAGTAAATATATAATATGCTTCGTTTGGGTCATTGCTGGCGTAGACATCATTCCAATTTTCATTTTGCGGTGCATTTAATAAATTGTTTAAAGTAAGGTAATTAATAATCTTGTTTTTTTTATTATATCTGACTTATGTTTTGTTTGAGATACTGATGTATTTACTAGTATGGGTAAGTGATCCGTGATATCTGTAAACATTAGACCACTAGTTTCTATTGAGTCATGATCATTTGTAAATATATTGTATATGATGGAAGATGATGTATTTGTTATCCTAGTGGGTCTTGTAATCGTGGGAATAAAGAAAGAGAAAAATACAATGTTTGTAAATTGTTGTATGGATATTTTTGTTTATCCTGTTTTGATATATCTAAATTAAAATCACCAAGAATAAACCATTTCTTATTTTCACAATCTATATTGTCAAGCAATAATTCAAATTTTTCATTAAATAAGCTTGTGTTTGAATTCGGTGGGCGATATGTAATTCCAACAATCATATTTTTTTCTGTTTTCTAATTCTATTTCAATGAATAATAAATCTGTATAACCATCATCTAGTATCAGATCTTCACGAATACACGTTGATAATAGTGTAGCCATCTAATTTAAACAATTATTTTGAAGTGTTTTGGCTAAACCATGTTTCTGAGAAGCCAATACTGAAAATGGAAAATCACTTATTTGGAGTAATGTTTTGATTTCGTCATGATGTTTTGGTAAGCTACATGCATTCATGTGTAACAGAGATAAAAGGATTTTATTGTTACGTAATTTTAGTTCGTTGATTTGGCATGGTGGGTATTGTTTGAGCTTTACACGGCAACGTCACAATCACTACATTGAATATCACCTAGGTAACTAATCCTGTTGTTTTAAAACTTAAGAATGGAAAGTATAATGCATACTACAAGCAATGAGATATACGCCATCGTGACAAGATTCAATATTTCGACATAAATTATGTCATCATCAGGAATGGAAGTTTGTCCATAAAATTCCAGCTAAGAAGAATAGAATGTTTAAAAATGGAGTAGGCCTACACTACAATTACTAAACGTTTAAAACTCAAAGCTAAAAAGGATAAAATGAATAAAATAGGTTCGATTTGGTAAAAAGATAAGAATGTTAAAATGATTCCTATATTTCACATATACATTGCTAAAACTAATTGAGTTACGAAGTTGTTGCATCTGATCTCTTGGCAATAATAATCTTTCTGTTTGATTTTGTTAAAACATGAATTCGGCCATCTTGTGTCCATACAGCATTCGAAGTTGTTTTTATGTTGGGTCTTAATGTCTCTCATTATTGTTGCTCATGTAATAGTCAGATTTTCTTGGATATTTATATATTTATTTATTTATTTGGAGTCTACACTTTTCAAACAGTGGCACTTTTTAAGTATCAACTTTAAGGTGCGTCCAGAAACATTAACGCAGAACTGTAAACAAAACTATTAAAAGCTATTGTAATTTAAAACTTAACTACTGTACACTGTACCAATATAAAAATGCAACCAAAATACAAAACAAAAGATAAAACTAACTACAGTAAGGAAAACCCTATCTTTACCTGACACAAATACTACCCGAGTTCACTTAGTTTTTTCTTTGCGTTGTATACTGCTCTTCTTTTATTGTAATCGCTGAACTTTACGATGACTCCCCTTGGTCACCGTTGACGTTGCCTATGTTGTTGCTACCTGGGGCCTAGCCGATGACTCCTATGTCCTTTTTATCGATCATTACATTTAATTTATTTCTAAATAGATTTGATACGATAACATCGGTATTCTCACCTTCGTGTTCATCAAACCTCATGGATTACAAGGCAGTTTCGGCGTGAATACAGTGTTCAGCTGTGTCTAGATCGTCATGTATCTCCTCAATTTTTTTCTCTACATGTCTCTCAGTCTATCTTTTGTTTCGTCCAATTCAAAACGCAACGCTTCAGTAGTTATATCTGTTATGAGTTGTGTAGTTGATCAGCTAATTTGTCTTTTATCATATTCAATATTGTTGCATCCATGGAGGTAGAAAAATAGATTTTTCTTCCTCCATGTTTCAGCCAACTTCACAACAATAGTAAAACTATCACAAAATAATTTCTCAATTTCAGTTTGAATAAAATGTTTTATTACTGTTTTGTCCATGTCCACATTCATGAGTGACGGGGGATGACGGGTCGACATGTCCCTGCTGATCTCCTTTTGCTCCCGCCCTGTACGGTTTTCTTACGTGTTCCGGTCACGCTAAATAGTAACTGTTTACAGTGACATATCGTTTATCAGATTCAAATATTATTGTTCTGGTTTGATCAGCAACAGTGTTTGGATAGATAAAAACAGTTTACACTACTCTTTACTGGCTATGTGCTGTGAAATATAGCAGCTCTGTTAAAGACGTCCGCCTCGCATAAGTGTCATGAGTTCAACAGATCCCTGTGTTATTTCCTTGTCAAAGCCTAAATGGCAGATGACATGACCAAATATCACTGCCATATGTTGCTGCAGCATTATTGCAGACTAATTTGTCTAGCACTCAACAGTTTCCTTGAAGTCAATGAGACTCTTATCCTTTTTATGCCCACTGGTCACTGATTTGTTAATAGCCCATGAAAGAGGCAATGACATATGATGTGTTATCACAAAATGAGTCTTGTTATACAGAAAAACAAAACTGAGTTATTGTTATATTTCGATAGAGGAGATTATAAGCTTTAAATCTGTTCATAGCTTGAATATGAAAACACATTTTTAAAGAAAATCGACAGTAAGATAAACAACCGTTGACTTCCTGACTGTTTTGAAAAACAGCCATTAAAAAGTAGTTAAAAAACATGTTTAACATTAATAAACATAAATAGGATGTTTCTAAGTTTTAAAGCATTAAACGTAACAAAACAATAGAAATCTCATTTTTATATAATTAGGACTTTTTGCCTATTTTTGTTGAAATCTCAAAATCACGTAGTGTTGATTCAATTTGTTATGACCTCACATATAAAAAAAATAGGTTTGACATAAAACTGAAAAAAAAACTCTTAATGACAGTCATACAAAAATATTTAGAATACCACCCACTTTTTATTAAATAGTGTACATTTAAAACACCATTTTGTATACAATATTCCTGATTTCATAATAAAACAAAATTATTTACTGAAAAGTACATCGAATTCAACAAAATATCATGATAATAACAAAACATTTTCTATTCTGCACAAGCCAAGTGCAGAGAGATAAAAAACAAAAAATGTAACATTGATGATTAAAAGAATAAAATACTGTAATAATAAACAAAATATAATTGGTCTTTGCCAAGCGCATAGTGGCTTACTTTGATAATTTTATATATCTTAATATTGCCAAAGACCTGTTCATAATGGCGGGGACAGTTTAAATTTTGATTGGGCAGAGATTATTTATTTAAAAAAACATCATCAATAAGTTACCCCTAACCTTTAGTAGCTCTGACCTGAAGTTTTAGATGCACTCTGGGTAATCAATTAAGTAATATATCTATTTTTCAAAAATCTATCAGCGTAAGAGCTTCTGAATACATCATCATTGCAGATTTTAAGCTATGGAAACATGTCTACAGAACTCCAAATTAAATCATCGGGGGAAGGGTGCTAATCATTGAAGGTTGTTTCCGTCAACAATGTAGGTTGGATGTTGTCTTTGACAACATTGAAGGTTGGACAATGTCTTTGACAAAAAGGCTGTATATTCACTAAAACTATATAACCAAATATTAAAATTCTCATTTTAATTATTTAATACTATTTAAGTAGGGTGACTTAGTAAGAACAAAACCACATATCCACATATTTTTATTGATATAAAATTGTCACCATTATTTATATAGACAAGGCTTTGCGAGGTAACAAATTAATGATAACAAAAATAACCTGTTTAATGCTTATCTTTACCATCTACATGTATATATAAAACAAGTAATCTGTGTATTACGGTGATTGACTATAATCATAAAGGAAAAAGTTGATATATTCTTTAGCACATTTTTAACATATACAAATAAAAATTTGCAGAAAATTATTAAAATTATTAGGTTGATATTGCTATTAATAAATTTTTAATTTCATAGCAGTTTAGTATTTAAATACGCACTGGCTATACGCAGAGCCAGTCTCTGCGTACTGTGCAAATTTTCTTATATGCAGAGCCGGCCACAAGCAACCAATCATAACACACCTTAAGTAGATGCTTATTGTGTCTACCTTGCTAGTGTTTTAGTTTGTTAGGATTGTTAGATAATGTAAATAGAAGGTTAGGTATGTTTTTATTATATTTATTTT
>JAOTQE010023237.1:0-10578 GCA_025631205.1 Nesometra sesokonis | reverse complement strand
TTACATCATGTTTCATACTTACAACTACATTTGACTTAAAAAGAATTCCAACACCACCTCCAGTCCTACCTACTCTAGGAACATGTTTATAACTATAACCAGGTGGAGTTAGATTTCCAATTGCAATATTATCATCTGACCTAAGCCATTTTTCTGTTACTGCTACTAAGTCAAGATCATGATCGACCACAAAGTCGACAAACTCGTCGCATTTGTTGCGCACAGAGGCGTAAAACCTATCCACGATTTTTAAAAGGGAAGCCCCTTTGAAGTAAAAACTACCTAACTAGAGGGTGGTGTGTGATATTTAGAAAATTAAATATATTATTAGCTGCTCGGATATGACACTTTAAAACATTTCAAATGTTATTGCAAGTGACACAGTTTTATTGAATATAATAGTCTCGGATTCAGATTAGGCAATATACTGTAACGTTTTCGGTCTTAGTCACGTCGTAATTGTGGTCGGTTCGCCAGTCAGATAAATTGTCTGGTACATGCGGGACAAAAATAACTGCACAAGAAAACAAATCTAACTTTTAAATAAACTTTAATTATAAAATAAACAACTTCGTCGGGATCGTGCGCAATTCGAATCTCGGGCACACAGCCACGTAAACATTTGGGTCTCAGACCCTTTACAAACAATAAGTATCCAACTGAAGTGGGTTTAGCCCCTAACGGCCTCCTAGCCCCACAGCTTAATCTAAAATAACCATTGGCGTTCAGTTACCCAGTTTCTACAGTACCGTACAGTAGCTTCGCACAGCTCCCTGTTTACTTGGGCTAACGGAAGTCTTCTCCGTCTATCCCCTATGGGCTCATCAAATCTTCTCCTTATAAATTAGCATAGTCCGTCCAGAACAACCCTTATGCTAACCCCACATGAATTATAATTACCCAATCACAATACAACATCACTGGGTTGAAACATTTTTTTGGATAGGGGTGTGGCCCAAATCTAAAATCCGTTACACTACCCCTCCTCAGAGTAATCGGTCCCCCGATTATTATTTGACATCGTACAACTTTTTAAACGCAAAAAAAATTACATACTAATTCAAATATCAAGTTCAAAATCTCAAGTAAGCAGTTTTCCATCTTCATTTACAGTATAGATTGAAGTTCTGATTAACGAATATCTTCTCCTCCTTTTCTTCTTTTTAAATTTTTTTTGAATATTTTTTTTTATTTTATTTTTTTTAACAAAGTTCAACCCGCGAAATTAGAAGAGCTCGTATTCCCGTCAATAAGTTTCTTTGCCCTTTCCTCCTTCCACTTCTTGAAAATGGTATCTTAGTAACAGTCTCCTTAACGCTTTTAACTCTCTTGTCCAGAAGAGACTGTAAGTCAATAAGGGAAGTCGTATGGTTTGCGTGTTCTTCCTCCGAAGATTCTCCGGACGCTTCTTGCTGTTCGGCCTCGTCTACCACAAGTCGCAACAGGCTTCTGGGGTTTCCTCCTCCTAGGTCAATATCTCTAACCGGCACTGGTGCAGACCCTGGGATCAGCGTAATTTCGTCGAGAAGCGTCTGTGACAATGTAGACGCCACGGGAACTGCTCTCTTGATTGGTTCCTTGGTTTCCTTGGTCTGCTCCTTGGTCGGTTCCTTGGTCGGTTTCTTGGTTTTACTTTGGTGGTACCCGTCAATGTGTCCTCATTTGAGAAACGCCCAAGGCAGTAACGGTACTGCAACTCATCTAGTTCCGGATGCTACCTGTCTCTGTGCTTCCTGAGCTCCATGGAGCTGTCATACTTGGCATCGCACTGCTCGCAGTAAAATAGTTTCCTTTCTGCTTTCATATTTCTGCAAGTTTTTTTTTATGAATTAAACTACAAAAATTGAAAAAGTAAAAATAAACAATTGATAAAATTAAAAATAATAGGAATATGATGATCAAAGCTTCCAATGCCCGTCCTAACAGTCATAGCGCGATGGGCGCCGATGAATTCTAAGAAAACGTCCCGTTGGTCGTTGGCTGACAAGTTCCTCCTCCCCTATGGAATTGTCAGAAACGCTTGCATCCTCATGTTCTTCGAAAGCGTTTGTTTCCGATAACTCCGTTTCGTCTGCTTCGACTGGAAGAGTGTCTTTGTGTGTAACCGCCTCCTCGGAATTTTTTTGTGTCCAAGTATCCAGTGGTTTTCCCTGATAAGGTTTCAGTCTGTCTGTGTGAACCAAATTTCTTTCTGGGGTTTTCCTTGATCCTAAATGTAACTTCCGATAATTTATCTATCACTAGGAAAGGTCCCTGCCACCTGCACTGCAGTTTAGGTGACTGGCCAACCTTTTGGCATAGTTATAGGGCCAAACGAATTGCCCTGTACACAAGTTTTGCTTACTGGCTTTCTGGTCATATACTGCCTTTTGGCGACGAGCACTTGACTTGAGCTCACGCCGCGCCTGATCGTGAGCGGAACGAAGCCTCTCCCGTAATTGTTCTACGTAATCTGATTTTAATTCAACATCCGGCACTCCTTTTGTAGGAAACATCAAGTCTAGTGGAACAGCCACTTCTCTCCCAAGTACCATCATATTCGTTTTCCCCGTTGAATCCCGTGGTGTGCATCGATATGAAAATGTTGCACATGGAACGTGTTCGGCACAGTCCTTCTGATTACGGTATAGATCTAACATGGTGGCCAGCATGTTAAGAAGGGTTCGATTGAACCGCTCCACCATGCCATCAGATTTTGGGTTATATGGCGTTGTCTGTGTCTTATCTATTCCAAGTATTCCACACATTTCCGCTATGAGCTCAGACTCAAAGTTTCTCCCTTGATCGGAATGTAACTGACGTGGAACGCCGAATCTCAAAACAAAGTTTTCTACGAAAACACAAGCGACCGTCTCCGCCTTTTCGTCTGGTATGGGATACGCCTCCATCTACTTAGAGAAATAATCTCCTACGACCAAAATGTACTTGTTTCCCCGGTCTGTTTCTGGAAAGGGTCCGGTGATATCCATTGTTCTGCGTTCCATTGGTCCTCCAACAGCCTGTTGCTGGAGTAGCGCTCGCTGCTTCTTAGGCGGTAATTTTCGACGGACACAACTGTCGCAATGTCGAATTCACGCACGTATAAAACTGCGCATTCCTGGCCAGAAGTAGCGCTGAGCTACCCTAGCAGTAGTTTTTGCAATTCCTAGGTGTCCAGTAGTTTGCCTCCATGTAATTCCTCTAGAACTGTAGTTTGGCGGGAAGGACCAGTTTCCAGGTGACGATACAGGAATCCGTCCCTCACTTCAAGAACGTTTCATAATTTGTTTTATCCGTTCTGATTAGACCAGCCATTTCCTCCCATGCAGGCCGTGGTCCTCCGTCCTCTTTTACCTCTATGGCCCTCCGTATCGAGTCGTCGTCGCCCATCTGCCGTTGATAGTAGGGTGCAAGTCCCAGGAAACTGTGGACATCCCTAACAGACGTGGGTGTTGGGCATTCCTTAATTGCTTCTATTTTTGCTAGATCGGTGGTCACGCCATCCTTTGATACTCGATGTCCTAAATATGTGACTCCTTGTTGGAATAAAGTGCATTTTTTAGGCTTTAGTTTCAAGTTCGCCTTCCTTAGTCGGCTGAAAACTTCCTTCAGGCGACTAATTTCCTCCTCCACAGTCTTTCCATACACTATTATGTCATCAATGTACACAAGTAAGATGTTCCATTGTAAGCCGGACAACACATGTTCCATCACCCTTTCAAATGTGGAAGGGGCATTGCACAGCCTAATTCCAGGAGTGAAGACCACCCCGCACAACAAAAGCCGATTTCGCCTTTGCATCCTCGTCGAGGTTCACTTGGCTTGGCTTCACTTCTTTCACGTTGACCAATGTTTCTGTTTCTGTTTTATTTTATTTTCCACACATATCATAATACAATTTAATATCTAAAAAAGATATAAAATAGTAATAAATGTGTGGAGGGAGACCATTGTAAGTTCATGAGAACTTTAAGTCATGGCCACCGTTTAAAAACAAAAAAATATATATAAATAAATAAATAGACAGACGGACGGACGGACGGACAGGACAGGACAGGACGGACAGGACGGACAGGACAGACAAGATAGATAAAGTAAAGAAAATAAATGAATAAATTAATAAAATTATACATAAATAAAATAAATATGTTCGAACTAGAATAAGACCACTCCTAGCCAATTTCTCTTCCTTATCAGGCTTGACCATTCCAAATGACAGGCTGCTCATCAAACACCTGGTGTAACCTGTCACAAGATGTTCATGCCCCGGTAAGATTACAGTGGTTTTCTCAACTGTAACGTTTGGGTTGAATTTAATTCCTTCGGGTCCGGTTAGCCTAGTCGTTTCCCCGTTAATCTTTATTTGAAGTTTTCCCACATCCACAGCCACTCCGGCTGATGTGAGGAAATCCATTCCAATTAGTCCATCCATGCCCAGGTTTGCAAATGTTACCTCAACAGTTCGAAAGGTCTGCCCGATTTGCAAACCAACGTGCGCACATCCCATCGTCTCCAGAGATGCGCCGTCTGCTTGTTCGATGTTTCTTTTTACCTTTCTCAATTCTTGTCGCCTTTCCACTGGCGTCTGTTGATAAAAGCTGTAAGGCATGTAAGAGTCAGAAGCTCCTGTGTCCACTAGTAAAAACGTTTTTACACCGTTCACTTCTGTCGGAACATACAATCCTTCTCTGGGACTATGCCTCTATTGTGTTTGTTTGCTTTGATTTTTCCAGTCTGGGTCGTTTGTTGCTTGACCCAGCCTTCCCTGGACCCTTGGTCGGCTGGTCTCCCGACTCGGGTCTCACTGGACAATACCGAGCAATGTGACCTTCATTCCTACAGTTAAAACATACAACCCTCTTTTTGGATTGTCGTGTCCTATTTTGCCACTGATCGTAGAACATACTCCATATGCTCCATCAACCCAGGATTTTTCTCTCAAAGGCCGCCTGCCTAGAGGTGTCCACTTCGTCAGCCGTGAGTAGTCGAACGTATCTCTGGGTTTGTTTAGAAGGTCTCTCCTCTTCAAGTTTTAGAAAACTTTTCGTTGTCAATGCTGCTCATATCGCCTCATTTAAGTTTGTAGGTGCCGCTCGGAAAATTCCTTCTCTAATTTCTTGTTTTCCTACCGCCTCCATAAATGTTCTTTTGCCAACCGTTCTACTCCAGTCTCTTCAAATTCTGGATAAGCAAGGTAAGCCAGCTCTCGTACTGTCGTCCTGCTTGACCAAGTTTCTGTAACGTTTCCTTTGGACCTTGCCTTTTTAGCTTTAATGTCATTAAATGATTTTCTGCCTCCAATAACTCTCGGTAAGTTATGTCTCTTCCCTGGCCGGAACCAAGAACTTTTAATACCTGTCCCTTCAGACTTGCTTTGAGAAATGCTCCTGATTGTTCCTCAGATCATCCGTTGACTGCCCTACAAGCTTCAAAATGTTGAGCATAATCCCTCCATGGTGTCTTTCCTTCGTACCTGTCCGGATTTATGATAGGTTTCCGAATATCGCTTCCAAATGTTTGTGCACCCTGGCCGACGATCCTCGGCTCTCTGTGTAGAGGCCACGGTGGAGCAAGTATGGACGTCACCTGCGTTCCTAATTTCATTCCAGATGATTGGACCGCAAATGGTCCCAAAAGATATAGAGCCTAAAGTTCCGGTCCCTTCAGGTTCCAGTTTTTCCTTTAAGTTGAGCTTACTAGGTACCGACACAGTGCCTGTAGGCCTAGTTCCTAACTTCAGAGTTTTTCCGATCTGTGAGGTATGCGTATAACCAGCAGATTGTGCTACTGGTGGTTGAGCAGTGTACTCCTTACAGCCGTTGTTGCCGAAGCTGCTTTTTATCCACGATGTTCGGTCAAATCCAGGGTTTAATTTTTCGGCTGTCTTTATGATAGGTTTCCGAAAATCGCTTCCAAATTTTTGTGCACCCTGGCCGACGATCCTCGGCTCTCTGTATAGAGGCCACGGTGGAGCAGGTGTGGACGTCACCTGCGTTCCTAATTTCATTCCAGATGATTGGACCCCAATTGGTCCCAAAAGGTATAGAGCCTAAAGTTCCGGTCCCTTCAGGTTCTAGTTTTTCCTTTAAGTTGAGCTTACTGGTGGTTGAGCAATGTATTCCTTACAGCCGTTGTTGCCGAAGCTGCTCTTTATCCACGATGTCCGGTCAAATCCAGGGTTTAATTTTTCGGCTGGCCGACCACCAATTTGGCCGGAATGACCGTCGGGATTTCCTTCCATAATTTCCATGTTTGATGACTTAATTTCCTCTTCAATCCGGCGGATTTCATGTCGTGAATAATCTCGGAAATCTTCCATTTCCAAACTTGGTTCTCTCAAAAAGTCTGTCATCCTAAATTATGGAACTTCCAGTGAGGGTGTATAACTCACACATATAAAAAATACGGATGATTATTCCTATAGCGAGGGTAGTATCACTCGCTTGCCAAATATTGGTTGTAGTTAATTATTCCTAGCGAGGGTGAATATCACTGTCTTGCCAAATATTGGCTGTAGCTGATTATTCCTAGTAAGGGTGGATATCACTCGCCGATTAACGTAACTCCTTAGCCTAGCCTAGGTTAAGCAAATTATCACATGAGGTTGACGGTAATTCCAAGCGAAGGTCGATCACTGGCCGCTGTTTTGGATTGTTCGTATCCCAGCCTAGGATTAGTGAGGGTAGGCACCCACTTGTTATTGCTTAATGCCAGTAGATTCCTAGCGAGGGTCGATCACTCGTCAAAATCCCGCAGCAAAGTAATCCCACTTCTGTGGCACCAGTGTAACTTTTTCGGTCTTTGTCACGTCGTACTCCAGACGTTATGGTGAGATTGTGTCAGACGTCCCGAACAAGACAAAATGCTTTGATGACACCTTACTGTGGTCTGACACCCTAGAACAAAGTTTTTTTTCCAGGAGATCGACTGGTTGAATATATGTGGTAGACATGGCATCACACTAAACCCAAAGAAGTTTGTATTTGGTCAGGACACTGTAGAGTTCGCTGGTTTCAAAATCACACCTGAAAACGTGCGCCCTTGTCGAAAATTGTTGACAGCCATTAAATAATTTCCTACACCAAAAAACATCACTGATATTCTTTCTTGGTTTGGACTTATCAATCAAGTTGCATATGCATTCTCCATGGCACAGAAGATCCTCCCATTTCGTCAACTACTGAAACCCGGAACACCCTTCCGCTGGGATGACCACCTCAACGCCCTCTTCGAAGAATCTAAAATGGTAATCTTCAGTGAGATTGAAGGAGTCAGGATCTTCGACAAAACCAAGCCAACATATCTTGCAACCGACTGGTCCAAATCTGGAATTGGGTTTTGGCTATTTCAGAAACATTGTGACTGTCTTAAACTCGAACATTCTGATGTTGAACTGGCTGGAAAGTAACCCTGGTCGAAAGTCGATTTACTCATCCCGCCGAATCGCGATACGCACCGATTGAAGGAGAAGCACTTGCAGTGGCGGATACCCTCGAGAAAGCCAGATACTTTGTCCTTGGCTGCAAAGACTTGACGATCACCGTAGATCACAAACCCTTATTGAAAGTACTCGGATATCGCACACTCGATGACATACCAAACGCCCGACTGCGAAATATCAAAGAAAAGACACTCCGATATCGATTTCACATGCTTCATATCCCTGGTGCAAAACACCGTGCTGCTGACACCTTTTCTCGCTACCCAGCCGGAGACCACCATCCGTCAAAGATGAACCTTCAAGACGACACCCCAACAATTACAGACAACATCAAACCCCGAGACACTTATCACTCATGTTTTGACTTTAATAACTTCTTCCTCTGTGGAATCCGTACCAAAGACCACTTACTTGAAGACAGCACCCACCTCGAAGCACAACTACGAAGTGACGCTGTTTCTACCTTGGGCAACATAGGTAAAAAATGCATTAAATGGGATGGTATCAGGGTTGCCACTAGTAGGGACGAAAACTTGCACAAACTTGTAACTATTATCGAATCTGGTATACCCGATTTTAAAAACAAACTTCCACCCCAACTTCAAGAATACCACCAATTCCGCCACGACATGTATACAGTTGACGGAGTTGTACTTTGCAAAGGACGCATTGTGATTCTACCTTCACTTCGACCAGATGTTCTGACTGCACTTCATGCAACCCACCAAGGCGTATCAGCAATGGTATCTAGAGCAGAGATATCCGTATTCTGGCCAGGAATCACACCAGCCATCACAGCCCTAAGGAACAACACTGCAATCGAATGGCTCAATCACAACCTAGTGCTCCACCCTATCCTTCAATATCACCAGCCTACCCATTCCAGTGTATATGCGCGGACTACTTCCACTACAAAGGTATCACCTACCAAGTTATCGTCGAAAGATACTCTAATTGGCCAATTGTGGAAAAGATCAACGAAGGATCCAAGGGTCTCATCACCAGACTTCGCCGAATTTTTGCCACATATGGCATATGCGACGAGTTATCATCTGATGGCGGCCCAGAATTTACATCAACTTTGACTCGCCAATTTCTCAAAGATTGGGGTATCCATCACCGACTATCTTCGGTAGCATTCCCACATTCTAATTGCAGAGCTGAGATTGCCGTGAAGTCTGCAAAACGGCTAATAACCAACAACACAGGACCACATGGGGAGCTGGACACTCATGCTTTTCAACTTGCCATGCTGAAGTATCGAAACACTCCTGACAAAGACACGAAGTTATCTCCCGCCATGTGTGTGTTCGTCTGACCAGTTAAAGACTTTATTCCAATTCTACCAAGCCGATACCAGCCTCATTCTACATGGAGCGACACACTCGCGAAAAGAGAGGAAGGCCTGCGCAACAGACACATGAGGGCAATGGGAAAATGGTCGGAGCATACCCGCCGCTTGCCACCATTAAAGGTTGGCGACAAGGTTCGAAACCAAAACCAGATAGGACAGAACCCTAAAAAATGGGACAAAACCGGCTCAGTGATTGAGGTGCGCCAGTTTGATTAATACGCCGTAATTAACCTTAAATTATTAAAAAGAGGTCAAAGGTCAATTTCAGCAATTCCCGCCATTTTTAGAAAAAAAGATTGCATTACAATGAATATAAATATATGCATTCTGAACAGTTTGACACAAAAATTGACTCTCTAGATTCAGTGGTTGCCGAGATAGGATTTTACCTCAATATCGACCTTAAATGACCTTATTTGACATAAACTGCTATAATTTCAATGATATTTACATTTTTCCTATAGTTTATTTTATTTGCCATTGTGATACATTTTTGCAGTTTTTTAACAAGGGTGGTCGAAAAATGCAATGTTAATTGATTTTTTTATGTATTAAAATATTTTAATTAAATATGAATTTTAAACAAAAAACACTAAAAAATCACTTTATTTTCTAAATATTTCATTCCAGCTGTATATAATGCTGCTGAATTGAATATCATTGTAAAGATAATGTAATTATCTTTCATATGACATGTTATTTGACTCTTTATGTGCTACTCGTAATAAGCTGCAGCTCAAAATATGGTTATATAGAAAATTTGACCTCAAATGACCTTTAATGACACCGTTGACCTCCTTAAGGGGTGAAACAATTTTGGTATCCACCCAGGTGTTGTCCCCACAGGCCAGACCCGCACTTTCAGCATAGGTACCATATTGTACTACAAATTAAAAATAAACTCCTTAACTAAGTCTCTTTTTGAGTTTTGCCACCTGACTATAAAGATGGCTCTGGTAGGTTGACGTTGCGCAAATGAAAGAGTTCCTTCGCAAATTTGAGCCCGTCTCTACACCAAAAAGAAAGATCACTGTTAACAACGGTACCCATTATTGGTCTCACCTGCATCATACCTCGCCGATTACAACCATTAGCTCACCTCACCTACAGATGCAGAATGCACAACCACCACTAATTCACAACAAGAGGATAATCAGCCCGTCAATGATACCAACATCACTGCTCAATGCCCAGTTCAAACACCTGACACCAGTCTCACAACACCTCACACATCGCAGATGATGTAATCACCTCAGCGACCACCAACATCGGTCACTACCACTCCACCGACTGCTACTAGATGCTCTGGCCGCACCCGCCAGCCACCTGTGTGGCATAAGGATTACGAACTATCTTAAGTCTTTACCATACTATATGTTAAAGACTGCGGGAGATAGATAATAATAATACTCATGAATATGCAAATATCTATTTTGACACTTATTCAGCACGGATGACTGTGCTATACTAAACAAACTTAATAATACTATATCGCCCTCTTGGGCTCCAGCATTGTCTTACCATTGTGACTTGACGCAATGTTCCCGGGACGCCGCCTAGCGGCGATATTTACTACAAAATCTTTTATGGAACTCACTCAATCACTCTGGTAGCGAGAATCCTTGTCGTCGATAAATGTCACTCGTTTTTAATAATAGCGGTTAAAGTTTTTTGTTTGAAGTGCATGGATACAACACCAATAAATTTAACATCCATATGACGCATTTGAAATAAAAAAAAGTTGCAAAATGAATATGATATTTACTGTTTTTCTGTATATGCTACGTCATTGATGACGATTTTT
>JAOTQE010023236.1:0-22147 GCA_025631205.1 Nesometra sesokonis | reverse complement strand
ATCATAGCCAAATTAAAAAAAAAATACTCAGGAAATATATATTATTCATTCTAATAAAAATTTTAATAAAAAAATATTTTGATCATGAACATACAGTGAAAATTTATTAACATTACTAGTAGAAATGTTATGCGAAAAATGACATAAAACATTATTTTGAAATTTGATCTACGGTATTATTTCAGATAAAAATTAATATTTGGTCCAGTGGTTCTAACATCATCAGATTGTTGATGTTCCCCGGTAATTGTGGTTGTTGTGGGGTCTGGTCAGGTGAAACAATGTTGACAAGACTGTTAGACATATTAGGTTGATCGTGGGCTCCTCTATCTGTTTGTAACCGGGGAATGTACGTCATTGATCACCAACTAATAATCAAACCTTCATATATGAAGATATATCTATGTAATTCAAATAGAAATTTAATAGAAATACTACACAAAATGACCACAAACCTCCATTTGACAATAATTATTTCATTAAAAAATTAATATTTTGACCTTATGCCCATAACTTAGCAAAAAATATATTTTTAAAATTTTTCTATATCATAGACAATTTTCAAAGGAAATTACTCAGAGAATGTATATTATATTATATATACATTCTAATACAAGGGTTAAGCAAAAATAAGAATTGGCCTTTGAACATTAAAAAAAATATATATATTTCATAATAAATAGGCTTATTATTAACATTAATAGTCAAACCTTTATATCTTCGTATGGGCACAGCAAAACTAACAGTAGTCTTAAATTACTCAAAGCATGTATTTATATTCATTTGAATAGAAATACTATGCGAAAAATTACAAAAAACCCACTATTTTTAACTTTGATGTGTTATTTCATTGAAACATTAAAATTTGGTCCAGTGGTTCTAACATCATCAGATTGTTGACGATTCACGTTCCCGGTAATCGGGGTTGTTGCGGGGTCTGGCCAGGATCATGTAAAACAGGGGGCGCAACATTCTCGGCCGGATGGGCGTGTCCAGGGTTTTAAATTTAAAAAGAAAATAAAACAGTTATTTGCTTGTATTCGACTATCGTGAGCTGCATTGGTATGCATGCACCATGCTTTATTCTTGAGGGAACATTTTTAGGTGACGCACTTAATATACGAGTTGTGCATATGTACATTTGACGATATTAGAGTGGGCGCGCGCCGGATGTGCCCCCTTCTAAATCCGCCCCTGAGAAGAATAGTCCCTTCTTGGCAAAAACGTTTATCAAAAATATCATGATTGCATCGTTGGCCGCTATTTTAATGACGTCATTCCAACTGAATATTGTTTGTAAAACATAAGATTCGTAAATGAGAGGTTTGTATACAAAAACGTCGTCTTAAACCGTCATTTAATACGCACTGTATTTATACAGATATAATATCATGTTACCGGCTTTACACTTAAATTTCTTGTACTGTACATTCTCTGACATAGAAACGATTGATTTATTTCAACCACCTTTATTAAAAAAAAATCATAAAAGGTGACAATTGTACATCAATAAAATACATAGAAAAATTACATTAAAATACATGAATAAAGCTTCTAGTCAATTGCAATTTTCCTATTAAAGAAACTGTAAAAAATAAGGCAATGCAATGGCACATGTTTAATAATAAAAATAGTAAATATTAAAAATAATAATCCATTTAATACATGATTCTATCCTCCCTCAGTTGCATTATGGTTTTCGCCCATATGCTTCCAGTCAATATTTTCATTTTTATTAATACATTAGACAAACAGCACATTAAAAAAATACGATTTGCAAACAAATTTGTTAAACACGTTTACTGAACTTTTAGCTGGAGGGCAAGTCAGGTACAATGTGCCATTACCTATCGAGTAGTCTCAAGTATGACGTATCACTATCGCGTACCCATTTGTCATTACGCTCGCGTATAAGGAGAAAATGTTGTTTCTTAAGTTTTTATTTCCGACATTAATGGATTATACGAAGAATAAACGGATAATTTACCGCACTAATCGTTGTACAATATGTTAAAATGCTACAACAAAAGATTGACTTGGGTAAAATGGTTCGTTCCTTTACAATTCCAATGTGACAGTACGAAGGGACACGAACTTTTCGCATGTGCAGAAAGGCGGGCGTAGAGACGCAGTGGACGCTGCTATTTATTAATCATTGTACACGACGAGTTTGTGTCTGTTCGTGGTGTCTCTGATTCATTTTTCGGCCATGTTAGTGCTTTCAATAGACCTGTGCCTCCTGTCTACTGCCCTCTAATGGGATGTACAGTAGACACTATGTACTGGTTTTTCCATTCCAGTGGCGTTAAATTTAACATTATTTGTATCACAGATTATTTTTTCTTTCGTGTCAGAGATAGGCCAATTACTAAAAATATTGTTCCCAACTTCTAATTAACACAAGTCCAAGCTCGTTGTCAGTGGTTGGAATAGTATGTTAATGTCTAAAATTTTCCGAGTCTCACTCCCAAAAGAACTTGCGAACTCTTTAGAAAGTATTTTCATCTGTGCTGAGTATTCCGTATATTTTAGAGGGTTTAGAGTTGGGTAAACACAGTAGGCCTAATGTAGCCTTATTCACTGTAATGCACCATAATATTAAGTTGACATCTTTCGTCGTCGCTGCTTCGTCGTCAGTCGGGTGATAGAAGTAGGCCTATTGAAAGTCACTATTAACATAAAGTACTTCACGTACTACTATAGGAGGCCTACTGTGTTTAAATTGTGCTGTAGGTCTAGAATACAATAACTTAAGATACTGCAAGAAAGTATAATGCATACTCCAAGCAATGAGATACAAGCCATCGTGACAGGATTTAGAATTTCGACATAATTATGTCATCATCAGGAATGAAAGTTTGTCGATAAAATTCCAGCTTATAAGCACCAATGCCAAAAGTGTTAACAATCAGAATTATTATTAAACTAAAATTAGAATTATTATTAAGTATTAACCAATCATAACTAGGAGGGACAAGTTATCAGAATTATCAATAATATTTGGTATTAGAGAAAATTAATCCTAATTTATTTTCTAAATTACGGTACTACTTTCATCATCATTAAGTATATTTTGCAATCCTAAAATATGGTGAAATGCTTCACAATTATCAATATTATCACATACTACACTATCGGATCGGAAAGGTACTGCACACCTAGCGTATTGGACAACATGTTATATAGCAATGTAATACGGAATGCTTTACGCATTACGCAATAAACGTAAAATGCAGCAATTTATGCAAGGGGCGACACATTCACGCTGTGACACACGTAAATAGGCCTATATTGCGTGCGTAATGTACACACAACACGTGCACGTAATAATAGCAATACACATTGGATGGCTGTTTTATTGAATTAATCATTATCAGTAAATTCATTGGTTAATTAATCTATCATCTAATCAATCATTAAATCAGTCGAACTATTATATTAGATCGAATAACAGGGGTGTATCATGGAATTGGCGAACTCAACCTATCTTACGCTTTTTATAGTGGTTTATGGTTCTACTGACATCCTCTGAAGGAGTGTGCTCATTTCCGCTGAAAGAGGGAGCTCGAGAACCCAATCTTCATACTTTATGACAATTTTATTTCTTTTCTGAAGGGGGTTGCTCGAGCACTGACATCCACCTAAGCACGGTAATTCCTAAGCACCGCCCTTGGAAACAACACTGAATAAATAACATTAATTAAATATCACTTACCGCCTCCATTTTTGTAACATAGGTAGGGGAATCGCCACACATTTCCCATACCAATGGCGAAGCCGATACAGGCCAACAAAAAATCGAACCTGCCAGTCCAGTTACCTCGGTCGGGAATATCATCGACTTCTTTAATATTTGAACCGTCTCCATTAGGTCGAGGATCTTCAACTTTTTTCGATCGTAAAGCTAACTCTTCTTCTTTATTTTCCATTTTCCAGTTCGCTATTTATCAGTCTATAACAATCCCAATCGGTTGACACACGCAGGTAGCCAGTAAAAGCATCAACCGAGAGTGTTGCCTGTCAGCGTAATTCACCGCCCCTGGATGGAATGCTGTACGATCTCTGAGCTCCGTGAGCTCGTCAGCGCAAACACAGTTAGTCAATGAAGCTGTAAACTGGACTAGCTCAAACACGGGTCGTTGAGGCGTTGTTATTGTTAGTACATAACAATAGCTAACTACAATGACACTTGTATAGAACGGTTTACTATTACATAGCCAATACTATAGTACTATTAATTATGATCGCTCGTTGTTATTATTACTGATGTTAAAATATTAATACAAATTGTAACAATTGCTTGGCCCTGTAACATATAAAATATTTTATTCGCCAAATGTTAAATACAGAACTATAGCTAGCTAAATAACACTGCGTTATATACAATTCAGGGTACATTTGTATACCCATATCGGGTAAAATGTCACTTGGTTCATTTAATCACCCCAAGCCCTCCCAACCACGAACTCACAGTTCAGGATCCCCAACTGCAGTCGTTTTTAAATTTGTTGTTACTTTCTTTCTGTGGTGGCGCCTGGATTCCCCGACTGGGGGGAGGGGGAGGGGGGGGGGTGATAGTCCCAGACGGGGGAGGGAGAAACGAGGGAGGTTCGGGTGGGCGTGGTTACCGGTTTGGTTTCGACAAGCAAAAAACAAAAAACGTTATTTCCCGTTTGCGTGTCCTTGTATCCTGTTTTGCCCAATTTGTAGGTCTATATCCTACTTTATAGGGTCAATTATAGACAATGTTTTTTTTTTTGCTTTTCCTCGACAAAAATAGTCAAAATCTTCCCCGTCAACTCAACTGACAGTGAGTGCGCTCAATAAAACATTTTGTTTACATTCGTAAAAGATTCGAACCCATGTTTCAGGTGATAATTCTGATGCTAGACTAACTAACGCTCGACAAAAGCACAGGGCATAAGTTTCAAAATAACATAAACAATAGAAATACATTTCAAAGTAACTTCAAGCATGGGGGCGCTCTGATTATATGAGTTGTTTTTATGATAATTTAAAAGGATGCCAAAGTCAGAGCTAAAGATAACTTTTTTAATTCGCAGACAGAATTTACACCATATTCATTCAGTGGTGAATTGTAACGCGAGAATTTAATCAAAGGTACACAACTTAAAAGATGTAGAGCCTGGATATCTGTCACTCAAGTTTGACGCTTCCGTATGTCTTTATAGTATAGCCTTTCATAAAATTACTGGAAAAGGTTAACAAAGGTTTCTTGCTATCAATCGAACCGCAAAAAAATATACTCTTTAAAATATAAAAAATGTCCTCTTCGGTTCTGCCTGAAAAAAAGTTATAGGCCATTTAATGAGACGGCATTTTTAATATTAAAATGGCCGACGTACTGTATAGAAAGGGTCATGTTTTTTATCAAATTATCTGTAAATTTACCAAAGATATATTATTTTAACGGCTAGATAGTGAACTTCCATAGAATACATAGCCCCAAAGTGCAATTCCATGGAAACGTCTACCATTGAAAGACATGTACAGAATCCAACCAATCAAATCGTGGTACGCTTTAACGCTGTTGCTACGCCCCCAATCATTCATAAAAGTTTCTGATTTATCAATAAATGGTAAATATAATCCATATATAAGGACAATTGACAACGTAAATATGCAACATACATAAATATGTTTTACACAAAAGAATGTTAATTATTATTTTACTCAAATATTTGTGACGAAGGCTGGCGAACCATCAATAGTAGGCGCCTACATGGGATTGTAATTCCACAATGTTAAGCTATTTAGCTGTGAATACTAATATTAATTTCACACAGATCATTTAATTGCATTATTCCTATATTGAAATATGTACATCATTTCAAGAGATACACCAGGCCCGTATAGAACTCCTTGTCAAATCCCACATGTACAACCAAACCTCGTTATAACATAGGCTTACACCTCAGGGGGCGCAGCCAGGATTTAATGCAAGGTGGGGGAGTGTTACACCCACAAATGTATTAACACCCACAAATGTAATAACGCCCACAATTGTAATAACACTTTTACCTACAAATGTAAGAACGCCCGTAAGTGTAATAACACTACTCACAAATGTAATAATGTCACCCACAAATGTAATAACGCCCTTTACCCACAAATGTAATAAATTCAAATCACCCACAAATGTAAGAATGCACTTTACCCACAAATCTAATAATTTTCTTTTAATTCTCAATTTAAAAAAATATACTTTTATGCTAATTTTTAGGCCATATGCCACTGTTGATGAATGTTGATAGTCTACATTCATCTTAGCAGATCGTTCAATATGAAACAAATGGAGCTATTCTTTCATGTGAAACCGTATTGTTGGTATGCTACATTTTTAGACCCAATGCGTCAGTTATTCAAGAGACTATGATGTAGTCTACATTTTCTGTCCCTCTGCCATTGTACCCAGCAAGATGAATGTTATTGGCCCACTTACGCGGGTGTTATTTCACTTGTGAGTTTTTTTGTGGTTGTATGTATTATGGGTGTAACAACTCTACCAAATATATACAACTTAGTTATTTAGAGTAAGCGATTATATTTGGTACTTATTTGAGTGGAATTTACTACAAATTTTCGATAATAATTAATTACATAAATGGACCTTATTAAATTTGTAGTTGCATTGTTGATGATTATGAAAAAAAGAAGATTGATTAAAGTTTTCTGAAATAATAGGTCTATTACGGTATAGTTCGCAAATGTAATAGACCAGAGGAATTTAACAACAAATGTGACTTTTAGAGGCAAATTTAGGTAAAAGTCCGGAACGGGCTATTTAGCATAATTTTGTCATGCTGAATTCGATTAACCTGGTTCCCAAGTGAAATTTTGATTTTCTAATTTACATAAACAAAATGGCGGCCATGTTTTTAAATTAATTAGTGTCTTTGTAACGACTAATCATGAAGAGTTAATTTTGGTGTCAAATTATTGAAAATATGGACATTTTATATTTGCTTTAATGAAAACTTTAGCCAAAAATGACCAGAAGTGCTATTTCTGGCCTTGACCTTTGACATTTTCTGATCATATCTCAGTAACTACTGGCCGTAGAGACTTGTGGACTTGTGTTTGGGCTTAAATTGCTAAGAACATATGTTTCTATGTACAATACTGGACATTTTACCAAAGCCCCACCGGGTATGAGATTATTGACCTTTGACCTAATTTGAACATATCTTTTTAAGTACTGGTCATAGAAAATTGAGTTTGGGCTCAACTTGCTCGGAACATATGTTTCTATGTGCTGTAATGGAACATTTTACCATCATATGCCCTGATATGAGGTTATTAACCTTGACCTAATCTGACAATCTTGGAAAGTGGTCATAGAGATAATTTTGGGCTCAGATTGCTTGGAACACGTTTCTATGTATTACAATGGAACATTTTTCCAGAAAATGACCGGGTATGAGATTAATGAACTTTGACCGAGACAGACCACCTTAGTAATTGCAGACATAGAGATCTGACTGTGGTCACGATTTAACATAGTAGAACATACCTAAAATGACAAGGTTTGAACTTATCATAGACACATTTGGAATTATTGGAAAAATTATGTTCCTGTCTACCTACTTTAATAGAACATTTTTACAGAAGTGATGTCATTGACTTAAGACATTTCCATATCTCGGAAAATTGTTGCTCTCATTACTCCACATTTTTTTTAACTTTAAAATGGTAAGAAATATAAACCCTGCTTTTATGCATGATGCAGTTTAATGTTTACAACCTGATGCACTCTACTTTTTAGTTTTTTTTTGTGGACAGACAGTTATAAAAACGACTAGATGATCCGTTTAATCCAATGGCATGTTTAATAATTGTGATTATTAGTATTAGGCCTACTTCATCATTGGTACAACGCTGAGTCTTGGGACATTACAAAATTGACTGTCCAGATGTGCGCCTTAGCACAATCGCCCTGGATCCGCCTCAGAATAATTACACCACAAGCTTGTTTTTCATAATTCAGGACTGTACAGCTTTTTCGTGTGAACATTGACAAGGTTGTACAAACTAATAGCTTAGGGGGCATTCAACGATTAAATGCACACGGAGGGATGGTGTGTTAAAATGTAAACACATGTGTACAGGGGCTGGGGTGGTCCAGGATGAGTTTTTTTTCATGCATATTCTACGCAGGTTATCTAAAATATGTATTTCTGTTTGAAAAAAAAAACAATGACATTGAGTATGTACAAGGGTGGGTAGGATGGTCTGGCTGAATGTACAAATATCCACAAGGGTGGGAAGGTGGTGAAATTTGGCAAAAAAATGCGCGTGCAATTATTGAAAGCTCATTATGAAGGACCGTCAGCTTTGAACCTCCAGTATAAAGAAAACAGTGTTGAGTGCTAATGACTAAAAGGAACTTTGGTTTTTAACTTCAAGATACATATAAATAGTAATGTAGTTTACCCATCCATGTTTTCATATATAAAAGTAATTGTCGTTGAAGAAAAGTAACTTACACCTAATAATAGGAACAAAATGATTTGAACAATTAATGTAACTGAACTATTCAACAAAAATGTTATTGTTTTGTAGTACTGTATTTTTAGGAAATATTAGTAACAAATTTACGAATCAATGTATTGTTTTTCTACATGACATAAACGTCTCATTTAAATAAACCCCTTAAAAATTCAGAAAATGTCATTAGAAAGCAACACAATGTGTGTTTTAGTTAGTTAGTGTCAATATAACTGGGTTCTTCAAATGGAAACGTTCACATAAGTGGAGGCGATTTTTTTGTCCAGAAATTTTACATAGTATATAGCCTTCTGAGAAAATGGCACCCAAGTCAAAGTGCCTAAATCACAAACTTACTCTCATTATTATTAGGCATACATAAGCCTATGATTAATATTTTTAGCCAATTAACACCGGATAGTCCCGTCAATTTTGTAAATTTGCATTTGTTTTTGCTATATTTCATAAAACTTTTTTTTTTCTCTTTTGTGGCCAAACCACCACTATTTATTCATCAATATCAGTATACATTATGTCATGCATTTTACAATGATATACATTTTACTTAATATACTACTACATATTGAATTGTGTGGTAGTTTACATATCTCCTTTTTTCGTGGTTTTCTTAACTTTAATGATATCATTCTCATGTTAAAATCTTTAATTTCATCTACATAATTTAGATGTATATTTTATTTACACACTTATATAAAACACTATACAGATACATGTACTCACACATAAACACGCATAAAACGTCTATTAATTCATCCATACACACACACACACCCCTATGAATACCTCTATACACATACAGGCATATTATACATAACCAAATACATACATATATACACATGTACACATACATATACACACACACATACAAAAAAAAAACACACATACACACATATATATTCAAACACCGCCACACATAAAAGACACATACTGTATACGACTAGGCCTACACATATACAAGCATAAATACATATACACACGCATACCGTAGCCTACATAAATGCAGGAAGATTCAATCGCACCTATGCAATCTTCATATTTCCATACACACAAAATGTATGACATTACAGATACACAAATACATATAGGTCTATACATACATATACATATATACATGTATACGCATATACACATACACATATACATATCCTCATTTACTATTTGTTTATTTTAAATTATATTTAAAAAAAAAGAAAAAAAAACGAAACAGCTACACGCTTAACCACAAGCTGCATTACTGCATGATTAAAAAAATAGGTGATACAGTACTGTGTACATTAAACAAAATCAGCATATCAACATGCATTTTAAATAAATAAAGTGAGAACACGATTAAATAATAAAACAGTAATATCAATTATTGGGAATCGTGTCAAAATTATTCCTGCAGTTACTGCAGCAATCAAACTCTATTAAGTCTACTGCAGTAATCCAGTGTTTATTATAATTTCCTTGGTGACTGCATTAACACACACAAAGCCACATTTTCAGTATTTCTTTTTCAGCTACATACGGTAACTATTGTACTAATATAACTGAATTACTGCAGTAAATGTTGACAACGTTGATGCTTAAGCATGGCGTGAATACATGAATCACCTTCATAATGGAATAGGTTATATGTTGTTGTTAATTTTTAAGTTTTTTTTTATGTAAAATATAATTTGTTGAAAATTTTTCAATGTCTAGACTTACGATGTTTTGTTAAACCTACTTACCAAATTTCAGCAATTTCAGATACCGTAATAAATGTAGATAGAGATGAATGAATGCTGAGAATCCTTAACAACCAGGATTGTGTGCCACTTTTGAAAAAAAAAAACACTTTTCTGGGCAAACCATTTAACCTAAATTCGTTTAATTATCAATAACTAATTTTCTAAACCTAATAAGGTGACTGTTTTTCATTAGGTGGTAAAATTAGCACCAAAGTATGTACCATCTTTAAATACAATTGAGTAAATAATCTAGAAGTTACGCGGGACTGAAAATATTCCTTACGTGAATTTAATCGAATGAGCTTCTCTATTGAATGATTCGGCTATTCTGGGAAGGATCTGAAATGTAAACAACTGAATACTTTACTCAGTGTTTCCATTTGTAGGAAGTGGTGAAATAATGGATTTCCATTAGAAAAAAAATACCAGGTTGATATTTGGCATGAAAGGAATAGAATTTTATATGTTTTAGATACCGTACCGTAATGTATAGTATTTTAAACTATTATTACTGTATATATTTATATTGTAATTGTTTATTGTTAACGTTGTTATAATGTAATGTCATTATTAATATTATTATTATATGGCGAGTTGGATAATGATATGTGATAATAATGAATGTTAATACATTATTATCATCGTCATCATCATCTTACACTATTTCATCTATTTTATTTACTTTTTAAATGAATTTGCTTGAACGCACCTTCATAATGTTGCCGCTATTACAAAAGCGTATGTTCAATAAATGATTCTGATTCTTATATTTAAAACCTGTCGTGACAGCAATTTTTGTTAATTTTAGGTTGAAGGTCATCATTCCCTAATGTGGTACTATTCGAATACCCCAGATACGTATTGGGTGTCAAGGGACGGCGAATATATGTATATGTGGGGTGGCGGAAAAACAAACAACAGGACGTGCGGATGCGGTATTATAGGTAAACATTTAGGTTACACGAAATAGATTGTACTGGTAGTACTTCTACCTTTGACTTTTCACTAAAGTAGAAAGATATTTAACTGACTCTTACTGTTGTATGCGTTGGGGTGGGCAGGGAGAATGTGTTTTAGCCGGGGGCGGCGGAACGTTTTTCAATTAGGGTGGAACAAGGTAAAATTTTGCTCAGCTACCCTAGCCCTGTTAGAGTTTGAAGAGCAAAAAAAACCTTATTACCTCTACTTTTGTGCTTTCCTTCTCCTGAAGGTGGTTTTCATGGCCACGATTTTTATATTTACCAAATTTACATGCTGTTTTTGAATTGTGGATTATGAATTTTGTTGTTGGAGTGGCATTTCAGGGGGACTATTCCCCACCCCTCCCCCGAGTTATCACTGGGGGACACGTCTTCCATCCCTTCTTCCGCCGCCCATGATTTTAACCGTTCTCTCCTCTCTTCATGACGAGTAAGACCACACACCGTCCTAACACTAGGTTATACCGGCGCGGATAGACACTTACACATACGAGTAACAATTGGATACGGTATATAGACTGGTAGAAATGGGACTTTGAATCAAACAAATTGCAATAGTTCGTTTTATTATTGGAATATAATCTGTTTGTGGTCCAGAATAACATATCCATCTACATTCTCAAAAAATAGTAACAACTCTCATAAGACATGGCAAACAATCAATGCATTATTAGGACATACACATATAACTAATAAGTTACCGAATAAAATATCTATATCAGCACATGAATATACATCAAAAGTATCAATTGTCAATGAATTTAATAAATATTTTACTACTATTGGCCCTAATTTATCAATAAATATTGATGACACAGTTAATTATACTTCTTTATTAGGTCAACCTTGTTTAAACTCACTTTTTCTTGAACCAATAACGAATGATGAAGTCTTTAAAATACTTTCTAATTTAGACTGTAATAAGGCTACAGGTTCTGACAACATTCCATCTAAATTAATATCAATTGCCGCCCCTTGTATATCCTTTCCGTTATCATATATTTTTAATCTTTCATTCAACACTTGTAAATTCCCTACATCATTTAAAATCGCTAGAGTTATTCCGTTTTTCAAAAAAGGTGCGAAGGATAATCTTGGAAATTATAGGCCAATCTCCATCCTTCCAGTATTAAGCAAGGTTCTTGAAAAGTTATTTAATAAACGTTTGGTAAGCTATTTTGAAAAATTCAATTTATTTTACAGACGTCAATATGGGTTCAGAGAAAAATATAGTACTAAGTTATCGCTTATCAATTTAGTTAATAATCTACAATGTGATATCGATAATGGAATGTCTTCAATTGGTATATTTATTGATTTTCGTAAAGTTTTTGATACAATTGATCACAACATTTTGCTTTCTAAATTATTTCATTATGGTATTAGTGGCAATGCTTTCTTTTGGATTTCTGATTATCTTTAAAATAGAAAACAATTTGTTTCTTCAAATCGCGTTACTTCTGACAAACTACCTGTTAGTTATGGAGTACCTCAAGGCTCAGTACTTGGTCCCATACTATTTTTAATTTATGTCAATGACCTTCCAAATTCGACCAATTTCTTTGATTTTCGTTTGTTTGCTGATGATACTAATTTGTTTCATTCTTTTGCCTACAATGTTCTTGGTGCAATGCAAACAAACTGACAATTAACTCTGACAAAACTAATTATATGATTTTTCAATCCAAAAATAAAGAAATCATTCAAAATGGCTTATTGACTATTAAAAATGAGATAATTAAGAAAAGCGCTTGTATTAGTTTTGTAGGTATTAAATTTGATAAGTTTCTTTCATGGAAATATCAAATTGGTTATATTAATGAAAACATTATGAAAAAGGCAGGTTTGTTATTTAAGTTAAGACATTTTGTTCCGAGAAAGACTCGAATTATGCTTTACAATTCTTTTATTTATCCAATTATAACTTATGGTATTGGAATTTGGGCTAGTACATTTGAATCTTACTTAAAAACCTATTTTAACTTTACAAAAAATAATTGTTAGAGGTATCACATTTTGAAATTTTAGAGCGCATTCAAACGATTTGTTCTATGAACTAAAAATTTTAGATGTTTACAAACTACATGTTCTTAAATTTATTTCAGATATTTATTATAAGTGAACCCCTCATACGTTAACCGATTACTCTTTACCTATTGAACATCTTCATAGCACAAGATTTAATAATAATTTTAATTTAGCGTTACTGCGACCTCGTATTTCTTTAGGAAAATTTAGGATTAGTTTTGAAGGTGCACAATTATGGAATTATGGAATAATACTGAAATTCGTAGCATTATTTATCGGAAATCATTTATAATTCAGCTTACAAATGTTTATTTGAGGAGTATATAAAATAGTCATTATGTACGTTATTATTGTTTATTGTATTCGTATGCATGTTTTTTTGATTATTATTTATTTATACATGTATATTTTTTTCAATTTAAATTTTTGTAAACGGGGTTAAACCCGATTAGAGAAATCTATTTTTTAACCACTATTGCCATGCTGTATGTGGTTTTTGGCAATAAAGAAAGAAAAAAAAAATGTTTTACCGGACTTGATTTGGTAGAACAGTTCAATGTCTTACCAGACATTGGACTAGCCTTATTATTTTTGACTTACAAAGCAATTATTTGGCTAGGCATTCCCACTGTGACAAGTAAATTAAGGTTTTCTATAATTTTAATTAAATTATACAATTTAAAATGTGTAGTTCTTTTATTGCTGATAAATAATACACTTAGTATCGTATGTAATTATTGGTATGCACATTTTTAAGTGACACGCCATTTAATTTTGTCTTAGGAAATTGCGAAAGCACTTACGGCCTCTGTAACACAGACAAGAATGACCGAAGAATTAGAGTTGACAGCGGGTACTTGACTGATAGAGATCGTCTGCCAGTTACAAGAATACATGTTGGAGATGCTGATTTATCTTATGAATATTCTATCGTTTTAGTTGGTCCTCTAAAATGCCGAGGTGGGCTATTATTTAAAGACTAGTACGACAAATATATATGTAGACATATCAAGAAGGCTTGAAACGACTCCCTATAATTTGAATGAAATTATACAATTTAAAATGTGTAGTTCTTGTATTGCAGATGAACAATGCACTTAGAATAGTATGTAATTACTTTGGTATGCGCATTGTTCAGTTACTGGCCATTTGATTTTGTCTTAGGAAATTGCGAAAGCACATACGGCCTCTATAACACAAACAAGAATGACTGAAGAATTAGATCTAATATGAAGATATATCAAGAAGGCTTGAAACGACTCATATCAAGTCAGGTTTCTTTGTAAATTAAGTTAGGTCGTCCTTTTTATTTGGGTGAAAACTGTCTTACGCAAACTCAGTGTAGGCCCAAGATTTTCTGTCTTAATTGTTTATCTTCAATTTTTAACAAAAGAGTCAAGATAATAAGTATGAAGTTTTATTTTGCTTTTACAACATTCTAATAAACGTGACGTAACATCAAAGATGATATAAAAAATCTTTGGTGACATTCAATTTTGTCAATAGGTGGCGGTATAAATTGCGCAATATTGTACTGCATTATGTTTGGTAAGCACTGCATAGTGATTGGTAAATACTGCATGGTGACTGGTAAAACTATGGAACGCCGTTAAGGCCACATTCTGCTCTATTTCATTCAGCGCATTTACATTCGGCTCTTTTGTTATTACACTCGTCTCTTTTATGATTACGTAATGCTCTGTTACTATTAGGTGGCGCATTTACCATTACGTATAGCTCTTTTATCATTTAGTTCTTCATAATTAAGCGGCTCTTTTCCCATTAAGCACCCCTTTTAACATTACGTACGTCTCTTTCATCATTATATACAGCGCGTTTATCTTTAAGTGGCGCTTTTTACCATTAAGTGGCTTTTCATCATTATGCAGTGGATTTCCATTATGCTGCTCACTTCGTCATGGGCTGCACACGATTACAAAATAGCCTTTGACACTAGGAAAGTTTTAAATAATTAAATGCGCCACCTAATAGTAACAGAGCATTACGTAATCATAAAAGAGACAGTGTAATTACAAAAGAGCCGAATGTAAATGCGCTGAATGAAATAGAGCAGAATGTGGCTTTAACGGCGTTCCATAATATACTGCATAATGTTTGGCAAGTAGGCTACTGCATGAGGTTTGGTAAGCATTGAGTGATGTTTGGTAATTATGGAATGATGATTGGTAAGTAATGAATGACGGGTCATTTCTAAACGATGTTTGGTAAGTACGGTACTGCATGATGTTTTGTACTTACTGAATGATGATTGGTAGGTACTGAAAGAGTAACTATGCGCGTATTGTGTGCGAACAGTGCAATGCCTTACATACTTGACCTTTCGGTATTTGTACGTATTTAATGTCATTGGTTTATATTGGTAATTAAAACAGAAGTAACATGTGGTACCTGAGTTATAAGCATGTGATGAGCATTTTTAAATTAATATAGAAAATTTTAGAATGCGTGTCATACGATCTTTAACGTCAAATACTAAATACTAAATGTGGCAGAGTCAAGCCATGAGGCATAAGTCGCAAAGCTAGTTTTCCACAAAAAAGAAAGAAAAAAAAACTGGTCAAATTTTTAGTATTTTGTTTATCTCAAAATTACAGGTTAAACATCCACCTTTCATACTACATAAACAATTTTCAAATATATGATCAAGATAGGTTCAACAAATGTAATTTAAATGGCCCTGCTTAGTGACAGTGACGGATAAGCAATTTTCAAATGCCGTTTTCTCAAAACTTACATTGTAAATTTTCAAACTTTGATTGTTTATAACTTTAACAACAACCGTATGAAACCATAATAATGTGTAGTTTCACAGTCGATACATAACTCAATTTTCAATTTTTCGACTTATGTCTCCTTTGGCTTGGCTCTACCAAAGGTTAAAACTGTCGTACATGAAATTGAGATAACTTGACTATGTACAATTATCGTACAAACTGCGTATGAAAAGGTAATACAGTAAAATAAGAAAACTGACAAATGGTTGAGGCAATACTGTAATATTATTTGCTTGTAGCAATTATTATTTATATACACTCCAGGGTTCTCTCCTCCTGTACTACGATCCTGTGCAGAGGTGAAAGCGGTTGGATTTACGAAGGTTGATTCTTATCTTGTTGACCCAGACGGTGATGGTGGGGATGAACCTTACTGGGTATATTGTGACTTCGAATTCTACGATGACGATGGTTAGTAATTTTATGTCTGTAGCCTGTTTTTAATAATTCTGTCAAACAGTTTTCATGAGATCCGTGACTAATTTTATAATACCATTTTTTCTCAATTGATTTGGCAAATGTGGCCAAATCAGACAAGATATAGCTTCTATACACCTCCCATTTAGGCCTATGAGGAGAAAACTTGTTTGATGGCGTTTTCAAAATGGCCGCCTGTGGAGAAATCTTATACCTCGGTAACCACTGATAGAGTTTTGGAGAAGTGGAAGGACTTACAGACAAGTAATCTTAGTTCTACCATGGTTGGTGCTGTGTTTATGTAATTTGTCACAATTTTTCTTCTAAATACTGTGTTTTGGAAATCCCCCTTTCCCTTTTTCTAATCTTGTATAATGTTAAAACAGTATTGTTTGTTTGTAAGTTTTACAGTATTGTATTAATGTAAAATTAATGCTATGTATGAAACAAGATTGGAAATAAATACTGATTGAATGAATGAATCAATATGTTGACAAAAAATTGTTTCGATCACGATTCATTAACCTATATTTATTCAATCGGACTGAAATACTACAGAACTTAATTATGGGACTATTACTGACTGCCCTCGTGGGTCATTCTATTCAATATTTGTGAGATCTCACCACAAAATGAGTCTCATGGTAGAAAAATTCAAAATTAAGTTATAGGTATCATCTAAAAGAGCATATTATAAGCTGCAATCCACACATTAATGATATTCATTGGAAAAGTAACCCAAACAAATGAGCATGTTTGGAAAACATATGTGAGGTCTCACCACAAAATGAGTCGCATCGTAGGTGAGGCAAAATTGAGATAATCACCAAAGTAGGTTTGAAGTCAAATTTTTGAGAAATTTAGTTTTAATCTGTTATGAGTACTATGGTACTTATTTCATTATAATGTACTTTTTAGGTCAGTTTCCATGCAGAAAAATGTCCTTTATGCAGATTTTTTGAGATTTATAGTCTTTTAATTGTTTATTTTTAGGTTGCTTTTATTTGCAATTTTCTCAAAACCGTATTTTCATACATGCGAATTCCAAAAGCTCATATCTTAGGGTCTACTTATCCAATGACTATCATTTAAAGTGTAGGTTACAACTTACATTATGCTCTATTAGAAGGTACTAATAACTCAATTTTGAATTTTCCTACCATGAGACTCATTTTGTGGTGAGACCTCACATATTTAGAATGTCACTAGAAAAAAAGAGAAAAAAATCGAAATTTAGGCAATTAAAATACTATTAACCTCAGAAAACCTACATGAAGGACACTTTCCTACATAAATACTGACCTAATAATACATTAGAATTAAATATGAGTACCATAATTGATGAAACCAATTTTCTTAAAAATTGATTGCAGACCTATTTTGATCTTACTGTACCTACAATCCGACTCATTTTGTGGTGAGAAATCATACTTAAATAATGCAGACATCATGAAAAAAATATTGATACGAGCGAGGCGGCCGCCGTACAGGTTTCATCCCTCTGATTTCTTCTTTATGTTTTTTCTTTTTTAGTGAAGTTCACTTGTTGAGTACAGTATCTTAATTATTGTTTTATTTAATTGTTATTCACGATATAATTGGTCTTTTTTAGTGTTGTTTTATCGAGTGTTTCGTTTGTTTTTGGCTCGGTGCTTAAGCAGTCAGTTAGTATAAGTTGGAGATATGCCTACCCTCTTTTAATGAATATGTGTTTATCTTTTTAAGTATACACCGTGGTGTTTCATAATTTTCCATACCGAACTCATGTACAAGGAGCCACGAGTCAACCGGCTCAGGAGTATGACTTTACATACCGTGGAACTGATACACAAATGACAACAATCACAGACCATTCAACTTCCTGTACCCAGTATTTCAATGCAAGTATAAAACATTTATTTTAAAGAAGTCATTTTAACTTAAATGAATTATTCTGTACCTAAATTTTGGTACAGACTAACTCATTGAGAGTTAAAATCATTGGAAATGACAGTGAATGAACTAGGAACCACTATACCGTACATTTTACCTATTGTTGAACCCATTCGAGACTCCAAAGATCTTAGGCCTATCTAAACCTATCAATTTTTTTTAAGGAAGGATTTTTTTTTTATAAAGGACAGTGCCAACGTTATTAATTAAGAATCGTATTAAGTGAAAATAAGGAATGTCTTGTTAGCTTAGCGGCATAATATTGTTAATAACCATTAATATAGTGGCTTAAATATGGTAGAAACAGCGATGTGATTGATCCCAGACACACCAGGTTTAGGTCCCGTGCGTATGAAATATGCAAGTAAAACAGAAAAGTTATAACAATTACAGAAAATGGCAGACCATACAATCTTCCCCATCCAACATCGTTCACGATACTATCAAAACTGTAAGAGCGAAAACACTAATACAAAAGAAACATGTATGTCCCTTTGTAAGACTATATCTATTATACTGTATTTATTTATGAGCCAGACATCTGGAATGAATTTTACAACTTCATGGTTTAATGCAATTCTAAAATATGATTAAAAATTTCAAATGCATTTATTTTGTTTATTTTCTGTTTGGTTAATGTCCATGTTTCGCATCCATATATAGCAACACTCTATACTAGTACTTTTACCATTCACTTTTCTAGTTTCAATACTTGCTTTACTTGTTAAAAATGTCTTGTTATCATAAAAGTTTCTTTTTTCCATTCTTATTCTTCGTACAATTTTACTTTTACATCTACCACCTGTTGTTAATTTTGATCCTAAGTAGCAAAATGATTCTACTTGTTCGATCTTTCCGCCATCTACATATATTTCCATCTGTACATTTTCTCTTTTTGTAATACACATTACTTTAGTTTTCCTGTTGTTTATCTTCATTCCATATTCTTTACCAGTTTCATTCATTCTCCGTATAATTCTTTGTAATCCATCATTTGTGCTGTCTATGATGGCTTTGTCATCAGCAACTCGTACTGTTGGGATATTTTATCCACCAACTTTTACACCATCCTTACAGTGTGCAAGAAAGGGCTTCTGCAATTAAAAATTCCTCATATATATTATACAAGTTAGTTAACAAAATTCCACCTTGTCTAACACCTCTGCCAATTTGTACCGGTTGTGAAAACTCTCCATCTATCATGATCATTTCTGACTGATTGATATACATCTCCCATTTCAAGCGTGTGTCTCGGTAGTCAACATTTTTTTTTCAGAATATCTATCAATTTGTCCCATCTTATGCGGTCAAAGGCTTTTTTGTAATCCACGAAACAGATGTATAGTTCCTTATCATGTTCTAAAGATTTTCTCCCATCACAAGCAAAACAGCAATAGCAACTCTGTTACTTCGACCTTTGACAAAACCAAATTGGTCTCTTCCAATATATTCTGCAAATTTTGCTGTCAATCTGTCATTCAGTACTGTGAGTGTTACCTCAGATGTGTGTTATTAGACTTATAGTCCTGTGTTCTTCACACCTTTGTGTATTTGCTTTTTTTCTCTAGAGGTATTACAACAGATTTCGTGAAATCATTTGGCCATTTTCCTTATATATATTAAATTTGTAAGTTTCGTAATTTCTGATAAAGCTACTTCTCCTAGTTGTTTTTAACATCTCTACAAGTATTCCATCCATTCCTTTAGCTTTTCTTTTGTGTAATCTTTCTATACCTCTTTTAATTTCATCTTTTAACAATAATGGACCTTTGCAATCGTCATCTATATTTCTTTCGTCTTCTAGAGAATATTCTGTTGGTTTTTGATCTGCCGCATACAACTCTTCAGTTGTACTCTTTTCATCTATCTCTAATGTCATTGGTTTCAATTAGTAATTTTCCATTTTTGTCTAAAATTTCATTAGTACTTTTTCGTCTTTTGATATTAATTCCTGCCAGTTATTTTACTGCATTATATGACATATCACTTCGTCTAGCTTTATGTAGATTATCTATTTCCTTACATTTTTTTTTATTAATCCAGTCTTCTTTTGCCTTGTCCGTCATTCTTCTTAATTGATAGTTTAATTTCCTGTATTTCTTTCTGCCTTCTGCTGTGTTTTTATTTTTCCATTTTCTTCCTTCTTTAATTTTATTTATCATGTCATCTGTAATCCATGTTTTTTGGTATTTTTATTTTGTATATTTAGTATATTTTGTTGCACTGGTAGTGATTACCTTCTTTATATGTATTCATTTAAGTTCCACGACCATTTCCTCAGTGTTGACTATTTCTGTCTCTATTTGGTCTTTGAATTTTTTTAGTATAATTATGATGTAAGGCTTGCAAATTCCACCTTTTCTTTACTTTTCCAACTTTTAATTTCTTTAATTTAATATCTTTCATTGTCATAGCAACTAGGTTGTAGTTTATACCAATATCAGCTCCAGGATATGCATGACAGTTCGTTACTAAATTTCTGTATCTTTCCCTGACCATTATATAGTCGAGTTGATATCGTTCCATTCCTTCTGGTGACGTCAATGTATACATTCGTGTGAATGGTTGTTGAAATTGGGTGTTACATATTACAAATTTGTGATTTTTGGAAAATGTTACAAGCTTATATCCTCTTTCGTTTTGTTTTTCAAGACCAAATTTTCCATCTCGTTCCTCTTCCTGTTTTTCTCCTGCTACAGCATTAAAGTCTCTCACAATCACAATATTTTCTTTCTTACAGCAATCAAGTAAGTTTTTAATCACACTATATATAATCAACTTCTTTGTCTTCACTCTTGGTGTTAGGCATATATACTTGCATTATCACTGTATTGACAGGGATTGATTCTATTTTAATCATCATAAACCTATCATTCACCACATTTGATTTCGATAACTTTCTTTGCATATTGTTTATCCAGAAGGATTCCTACCCAATGTTTACTTTGTTTATCCGAGCCAGAATATATCAATCTATACGCTTCAAAATCTATATCTCCATATTTTGCTAATCTTGTTTCGCAAATACCAAGTATACTTAGGTGCTCTCTTACCATTTCCATTTTAACATTTTCTTTTTTCCCAACTTGTAATAATGTTCGCACATTCCATGTGCCTATCTTTATCTGGGGTTTTCGCTTAATGACGACCTGACCAGCCCCATTCTTGACCCTGCCGAACGCGGTTTCCAGTACATCATTGTTCTGAACTCCGTTAACGTTGTTAGTTTCTATCTCATCTATTATAACTGTCATAATTCAAAGGAATAAATTTAAGTGAGGTGGTTTCCCGTTGCCTTCCACACTGTTTCACTAGCAGCTGTCAATCAATTTATTACTTGGACATCTCTATCTCGTTAACATAATGGCCGCTTATACACAATATGTGTTACGCCCTTTGCTGAAATGTTACAACAGCACCTTTTCTGTCATGGTTGGACCCTTAGCATTTGATTTTTCATATCCTCTCCGCAAGGCAGCGGTTAAATTAACGATAACGATTGTCTTAGTTTTAAAAAACGAGTGCAAATAAAACTGAACAAATTTAAATGGAATCGAATACAACAACACTTTTCATGAATACAATAATATCAAAAGAATATATCGGAAATTTATTAAAAATAAAAAACAAACTAAAAAAGAAAACAACCGTATTGAATTATTGGATGCATTAACGAGTAAGGACGCAAAATCTTTCTGGACAAAATTAAAAGAAACTAAAATCAATACATCATCTGTTATTCCACCAATCA
>JAOTQE010023225.1:0-10579 GCA_025631205.1 Nesometra sesokonis | reverse complement strand
GAAAATTTGCGTTAGTAAGTACTGCACTACATTATTTATAGGGTCGAAATGGCTCCAATCAAAACGTTAAATAACTAAAATGGAAGGATAAATTGTTTTGAGATTTAAATATAATGGGAATACTATAGAAAACGAAAATCGTCTTCAAATATTTGATAAAAATTTATATATGTCCACACTTGCTATAATGTCTTATTCTATCATCCTATCTCAATTTCAAGCTTTAAAATTTATTTATTTATTTATTTGTAGCTTATTTAGCCAGGATGGCATTTCAGTGGCATACACCCTATTACAAAATAATCGGGTTATACACTGGTTTTCAAATGGTCCTGGAATTTAAAAAAAGTTGTAAGGTAAATGATTTAAATAATTGCCAAGAATCAGCGGAGTGGCGCCATCCGTCTCCGCTCTGTCGCGGTCCCATCCCCCTACCTAGTTGACCAAACAAAGGAAAAGGAAAATCCCAATATGCTAAATGAGACATTCTTTTTCTATATATCTACAGACTAAACGTGAAATATAAGTGCTTGCAAGTAACATAATTATTAATTTCTAATATAAAGGCCTATACATACTTAAAAGTGAACCCCAAGTGACATATATTCAATTAATGAATACCTCCGTGATTTACCAACTCATCCCGCTAACCTCCTGAACCCAGCTAATGTCGTTACCTGTGCAGGGCATTAATTTCAAAGTATCCTGTCGTTAAAGTGCCTACCACTGGTGAACTACTAACGATAGGAGTAATCTTAGCAGCCACCTAGTGACTTCTACTAATTAACCGCTGGTAGGTTACTTGTCAATGACCATCAACCTGCCATAGACTGATGGGTATCTTGTCATCTCATGCTGTCTAATTCCATCCTTCACATAACATAAACACAGATCTGAGATTATCCAGTTGTATAAAATATACTATCCTATTATAATTTCATTATGCCTACCAAACACCTTAGTTGCTCAAGCACAATATTCTTAAAAATAGACACGCTTTTCTGTATTTCCTTGATTTTTGTATTGTTATACCTAAATTTTTTTTTTATTGATAACTTTATGCATACTTTATCATTTATAGATGAATTTATAATTTTTTGGATAATTAGTATGAATTTTATCCAAAAAAGTAAAGATTCAAACAAAAACCAAAAAAATCCAAAAAGTTTGCCCGGATTAATTGTTTAGATTTTGGGTTGATCAGAATTAGGCAACAAAAAGTTGATTTTTACGCAAGGTAGGTAATTTACAAGGTGATAAAAAATGACTAAACAGAATTGAAAAGATTATTGGTTCACATCTGTTTTACTTGGTACTTAATGTACAAAGAGAAACTTCTATATTAGAAATTACTTAATTATTTATATTTTGGATGAATAAAGTGAAGTCTATGTGTTTAAAGTGTTTGCGTGTCAAAATGATTATTATTATCGCTACTATCAATCATTATCCTTATCATTATTATTATTGGTTTGGTAATGCTATTGTTGTTAAAGTACAGTATTACACTCAACTCACCTAAAACTAGCCCTCCCGAAAAACAATATTTCATTTAAAACAGAACTTCGTTGCAGTTCAAAAATTATATTTTGATGTAAATATAGATAAATTTGACTCTCTTCACTGACTTGTCCAAGATATCAAATCAACTTGGACGTTCCAAAGGGGTTTCTGTTTTGGGATAATTAACTGTAAAATAATAATTATTAATAATTTGAATAATTTTTTTATAAGTTTTAATAATTAATAATTTGAATAATTTTTTTTATAAGTTTTTAATAATTAACTACAGCAAAAAAGGCCAATGATGATTTGTGTGGTGGTCCAATAAAACAACCATGTATTCTCCCTTATAAATACCAATTATTTTGATGACAACTAGTAGTACCGGCCATATTTTTTATTTTATATCTTTTTATGCAAATTTACACAATTTAAATGCTTGCTTCAAATACGCATATAAATTGCTAAGGAAAGCTGTCACTTTGACAGAATACAGCTATCTTGTAACAACAGAGATGTTACTAATATAGACATTAATATGCACCTTGTGTCAACAGCAAGCTGCTGTGGGTCATTTAAAAACATTGTCCTTTACAGCTTGTCAGCATCATACCAACTTATGCGGAAAAAATAATGCACACAAAGGACCTATGTCTGTTGGCAAAAAAATACCATAATTATATAGGGGTTTTTTCGGCAGCAAAAATGGGTCCACAAAAAGTGCATCAGAAAGCATCTACTGACAAAAATTTCATGACGGCCTAGACCCACGCCTTTTTCTATTTGTTTTCTGATAAAAATCTCCCACTTGTCCATTTTTCCATAGCCTAGAACCCCCATTCACAATCCAGTGTACGTGCCTGGATCAGCTGTAACATTATTTGATCCAAATATGTATTAACACTATTTGATCCCTAAATTTATGACATCTGTTTCCAATATTGTATTTTGTGAAGTTGCGAAAGCCCTCTAATAACAAGATTACACTTACCTGGCCTGAACACTAAAGGTTTCGGTTTTGGGTCGACGCAGAATCCAAGGAAAGCGTGGAGAAAGTCAATAATACTGTCCAGTGGATGTGTACTAATAATATAGCGCAGATAACGACGGAATTGACGAGCATCAATCTTGTACATACGATTCAAACAGTTCTGGCCTTGTTGTCTCAGGGTATTCCCTTTGTAAAAAAAAAAAAAACATTTTAATTTTTGTTTCATATGATATCTAATTATTTTATAGTGGAAGATGAACTGTACTATACAAAAGAAAAGTTCCTCAAAGCTGAGAATGGCCTTTAATTGTGAAAAAAATAAGCAATCACTCACTGATTCAAGCATTTGACAAAGGATACCTAAAATTATATTTATTTTAGTGTGTAAGGGCTTTCCTCCATTTACTATCACACATAGCCACATTACATGGCTTTCTTGGTCAAATAACTGTAGTGTTAACCAAAGTTTATGAATTTGAATAGAACTTCGTGTTAAAATAATTTTTTACAAAATATGAACATTCTAAGTTATATAGGGTAGAATTTTTACAAAACAAAAAGAGAAAATAAAATTATTACTTTTAAATAATCATAATGTTCATTTTATACAAAAATAAAATGATTAAAATTGGAAAAAAGCAAATTTAGCATATGTGTGCTACTTAATAAAACCCTCTTTTGTTCTATCAGTGTAGGTTCTCTGGGGTTAAACTTAATTTTTATTTTTATTTTGAGAAAGTGAGTTTTATGAAAATGTAATAGAGCGCTTTTGATTTTGGGGCGGAAGATTATGATGACAATAAGATGTACAAAAAAATAAATCTGCGCATGCCTATAACCTTCACTTGTTTTTCAGAATGGATTGGTAAATTGCTGATTAAAATTCAGTGCAATATGGGCCTGAGGTAAATGCATGGTATCGTCAATCCATGTTCAGTGAGAAACTGAAACAAGGATGACATAGAATATGCGATTTATGGATAAAAACTTCTCTTATCAGTAAATTATGCACACTCATATCTTCATTATCTATAGCCATGAATCAACAGCTCCCAATAATAGCAAAACCATACCTGCTTGTCCACGTAGTCCTTCTCCACAACCGTGTTTGCATCCCAGTGCTCTAAACACGCACACTAATGTTTCCATCACTAAATTATGCACATTCATATCTTCAGAGCCAATTTCCTCAATTCCAGTGGTGGTTTTATCTTCAATTTTAGCTTTTCCACCATCCACTCGGATCTTTGGTATCGTTGAACTCTTTTGATTGTTCTTCTCTGATTTATTATCCATAACACTAAAGTTCAGTAATGTATCAATTATATGTAATGAAACATCGCATATTTTTGCATTTGTTTCTTTGGTGATGACTGTGTGTAATGCTCTCAATATAACACTGTAGTTCATCTGTCCATTCTCCTGGATATAGTATGTGGAACCAAGAGCTTCACAATGTTCTTCAGTTTCTTGTGGTCGGTAATAATCAACAAATGAATCTGAAGTACTCCTTGGAATTGTTGGTGGTATTGACAAAAGTGAACCTGTGGTTTCCCCAGGTTCCTCGGTAGGTTCCAATTTATTAGAATCAGGAATGCTTGGTGCTTCAAGGTCTTCTACTTCACCTGGTGGAAGTTCTAATGTTGGTCTGATCTCTGGAATTGGAACAGCAAGGGAAATTCCTTGACAAGAATCGTCAACATGCGAAAGTCCTTGACAAGAATCGTCAACAAGGGAAATTCCTTGACAAGAATCGTCAACATGCGAAAGTCCTTGAGAGGAATTGTCAACAAGAGAAATTCTTTGAGAGGAATCATCAACAAGGGAAATTCCTGGACTCGAATCATCAACTACAGTAGAAGTGCTACTATCACCAGCATTTTCTTGAGTTTCTGATTCTACCTTCAAACTAGCTGGCTCCTCTATGATTGCTTTAGACCTTTGAAGCCGGTGATAAGGCTCAGAATGAGTCTTCACTGTAGGTATGAAAAGTTTTACCTCCCTGTCTGTACTCAGACCACCATTCCTAACAATTGGAGTCTCACCAGAACTACTGCTACAAGTAGATAAACGGTTTTCTGTGTTATCATAGGAAGGCAGTGTCCGAATTTGATGAGTCTCACTGATGCTACTGCTACTACTTGACAAACGTTTTTCTGTGTTATTAAAGGAAGGCAGTGTTTTAATTTGATGAGTTTCACCAGAGCTACTGCTACAAGTTGACAAACGGTTTTCCGCATTATCAAAAGAAGGCAATGTTCTCATTTGACGAGTCTCACCAGAACTACTACTACTAGTTGATAAACGGTTTTCTGTGTTATCAAAAGAAGGCAGTGTTCGAATTTGAATGACATCTATTGTAAATTTAAGTGGTTTGACCTTGCTAGAATCAAAACTAGTTGATTTTGTAAGTTGTAGGTTCTTGAGAAAAGGGTTTTGTATTTGCTGGACTTCAGAGCTGACACTTTCAATCGTAGGTTGCTGGAGTACTGAAACAGCAGGAACTGACAATGCTGTAAAACCTCTCTGAGGTCTCGTGTTAGATTCAATAACAGGAGTTTCCTTAGGGGTTTCTTCGGCTTCATCTTTTACTTTTTCAGTTTTCTCTTCTGTCTCCAAGACGGGTGGACATCGAATGCAAGGTGGTGAGAGTGCCGGAGGTCTTCTTGATCTTTTTCTAGTTCTAGGCACAACTGGTTGTTCTTGTTCATCTTTTTCAGACTTATATCGAATGGTCATTGCTGGCCCATCAGATATTGAATTTGGAAGACCTTCTTCAATATCAACTTTGTCAACAGTTGCTACATTACTTCCTTCTGACACATTATCAGTCTCAAGGGTCTCCACAACCCGAGGCACTGGGTGCATTGGTCTGGCCAGCATACTTTGACCAAGCCGCCTTGGCTGGTGAATTGAGGGAGTCGTTTTCTGTTTTTTACTTCTATTTGGCAAGGTTTTGCTACTTTCCCTCCTGGTCTCAATCTCTGATCTTATAAATGCTGGAAGAGATAACTTTTTAGTAACATTAGAAACAGGAGCTACCATAGATACCATGATCTGTGGTACTGGGAGTGAGCAACTTCGATGACGAACACGTTCTGAAGCAAGTTTTTCATCGGTGATTTCTTGAAGACGTGTAAGGAGGTAAGTCAGTGCCCACTGGATACCTTCATCATTCCAGTTTGGGCAGAACAAACATCGGAGAACAGCTACATCAAAAAAGGTTGCTTGGCAAACATCGCTGAATCGTGTTAAACTAGAATGGGCAGAACTTGGTAAACCAGTAGACTGCTCATCTACACTAGCTTTCACCTTGCAAGTACAAGCCTTATCTCTGATTGAATCATTACAGGCAGGACATTGGTTCGCTGAATCTAATGGTATTGAGTCTGGACTACTTGATGGGTCACACACATCATTCATAGCTGCCAGAGGTGCTCCTCCATTGATTGTCAAGTCATTGTACTGTCTGTCATCATTCTGAGATCCGTCACTATTACGTAAAGAACTATGACGACGTGCTCTGACAATGTTTCTTTTAGGCTTTACAACAGCACAAAAGCTAGGGATATCAGGCTGTCTGTGTTCCCAGAGAGGTTGCCAAAGTTTTAGTCCATTGGCAAGACGAAATGTTAAATCACCCTCTTTTACACTATATATCAATGGAGCAAACATATAAACAAATAATTGCAAAGAATCAAGGGTGTACTGTGGTTGGTAAACTGGTTGATTATCACTACCATCTTCTTGGTTCATCTCTAAGAGACATTCCTTTGGGGCCTCAAGAAGAATCCATTGAAGTGTGTGGAGGAGCTTTGTTTCAGCATTTCCAAGTTTATCCATATGTCCAAGCTTAGCTCGATTGTTGAGGAGGGCAGCGCAGCAGTGAACCACATGAGGGAATGCTGCTTGGATGAGCTGCCACCTTGGTATGCTGTTGATGGCATCTGAGAGGCTCGGAGATAAGCCATGTAGTTTGTTCTCCACAAACACTCTTTCAAACGACTGAAAAACAAAATTATTTAAAATGATAACAGTAAAGCACAAAGTGAAATGTTGATAACAAGGTGAAATGAAAAATACTATGGATACCACAGATGTAATTATGCTGGGTGGAGGTGGGCGGGGCTGCCCACCCTGAAAAAAATAAAAAATGTTGCTTTTGTAATTCACATTCAAATTCAATCTTTATTCCATCATTAAGTTAAAATACATTAAAAAGCAAATTAAATAAAATGCTGGTGAAATTGTTACTCATGAGAACTTCAATGAGGTTGTAAATTTGTGAGTCCATTAGTATTAAAAAATAGTCCTATATAAGATTAATAAAATGTAACTGTACAGAGCTTATAAAAATATTAAGTAAAAAGAACATGTTTAAAGTTAAAATTCCTAAACTAACTGGTAAATATTAGAAAAATTATAGTTAAAAAATTGTTAAATTGTTAAATAAAAGAAATTTAGCAATTAAAAATAGAGCTAAAATTTAAGCTAGAAATTGTATGTCAATGAGAGTCTGGGCAGAAACGGGGTATTATAGTTAATAAAATAAGAATAAAATGATTGTCAAGGATTAAAAACATTAAAAACATAATGGGTCGAGTAGAACACGTTTATAATTGTAGTACCCCATAATGGCGACTACTCAGGGGTGATGAGAAAAAAATAATTCCATTTACCTTGAACAAATTTTGGCTGTCCCGCCCCTTCTCAGTTCTGAGAAGGGACAATATGGCCGAAACCATAACTTATTAATAATCTAACCACCTGTAGCTTGCAGCATTATGGGGTACTAAGAATACAAAAGTAACACCTCTATTCTTTTTTACGATAATTTATAATATAGAAAATTACTATCTAAATCAATTTTGATGATTTTCTGGTCAGTTGTCAAGTGAAAGTATCTGTAATGAGTAGCATGGAACAAACCACTGTCACATACTAACTCATTGAAAATATATTTACTATCATAAACCTCAACCCTTAGGCTAATTTCATCTCCATCTTCTGATGTCAAAATCATTTACAAAATGAAATATCTTTTAGTCAATATTAAGGACATTTACATCATTATTACCTCATCTATTAATTGCTCGTTAAGTCACTTGAATAGGGTTTTGGCCATGAGACTTCACTCTCACACAAATGCGATATTTTTGCTAATAGCGAATGTTTTGTAATTATCCCTTGGTTTAGCAAGGCAATATGGTATTGTATTAATAATATCATTCATACAAAAACCCTTTATGTTGGCCAAGCTCAACCAACACAAAATATCAAAAATAAGAGTAAGGCTTGTTTCCATATTTTCATATTTCCGGATTTTTTTTGCCATAAATTGATAAAATCCTGAAAATTCCGAAGATAGCATGGACTGCTAGATGGGTTATAATTGAAATTGTAGACCACAGGTGTTATGAAAACTACTATCAGGGATGTATAATTATGGTGGGTGGAGGTGGGCGGGCCACCCACCTTAAAAATGTTAAAACCACCCTCAAGCTTAATTTAAGGCCTATCACCCAGCCTAAATTCACCGTGCCACCCATCCCAAGCCTCTAGAAAAGTTAAAATACTGTTTTCAATCATATTTCCACCCACCCTATGCTTACTATAACCATTTGTCAATCGCCAATAGCTACTGGAATTCTCATTTGGCTAAAATAAAAATAACTTCGGTTGTCAAATTGGCTAAATGAAAATCCCCAAAAATTGTCCATTTTGCAGCCATTTTTATTGGTTTTAAAAAATTTGGCTAAAGAATTTATAGTTTGGCTAAAAAATCGGCAACATTTATCTACTTTGGCTAAGAACAAATTCACCCTAGTAGCATGAGCATAGCCATCTTTATATTGTTGCCGCCTATCCTTGGATTTTTCGAGCTACATCCCTGTACTTTGACCCAAGGGACATGCGAAATGCATCCATCACATGCAACTAGCAGTTAGTGTTCTATAAGCAGTGAAAATATTATCCAATCAGAATACGAGATTCTTTGAGTACTACTGTAATACTGCATTTGAGTATCTGCGTATACACATGAAGAAGTAACGCTGCCTTGACTGGAAATCGTGAAAATAGACTACGGCGATTTTTTTTCATTGCGCCTTGAGCATCTTTGGTAGAGAGGAGCGCATTATAAATCATCATTATTATTATTATTATTATTATATAATAAGAAATATATATAATTGTCTTAAAATGTAACTATAATAAATAATAAAATAATACAGGTCTATTCATTGAAAATGTAGTAATATATCTTGGTATATTTTATTATACAACTGTAAAATATAAAAATACCCTAATCAGCCGAAGGCTGGATTGAGTGACTTTGTACATGCTACCATATACAGGTGCCTATCAAAAAAAAAAAAAATCTTTTTGACCGATCCAATTTTTCAAAATTGCTGTGCCTGAACAACATGAAGAATTGTTTTAGGTCTTCTATACATTTATAAAGTTAACTGATCATCTCCAATATAAAATTATGTAGTAATACAATTTTTCATGTGTACTAAGTGTGTGTTAATGTGCATTATTTTATGAATGAATTGAAAGATTATGTTCATTAAAAATACAAGTGAGTGTAGGCCTACTGTAAGAACAGTGTGGTTTAACATGCTTGCCTACTAATCCCAAGGTCCCTGGTACAATCCTGACAACAGTAAGGCTATTCTCATGACTATAAACAAAGCCACAACCTAAGCCTCATAATAAGACTTAATTACAAGCATGATATAGTATATCCATCCTGTAGTTGGTGAGTTACGTGCTGTTGGATGTGAAGAAATATATCCGGGAAAATTGTAGAAAAGGCATTCCCATATTTGGAAAGAAGAATTAAAGAATCATTCTGGATATGGAAAACTAAAAATAATATGAATCGAGATGAGGGGCCTATCATTTGTCCAACATCTACAATAGCCTTCTTGAAAAGAGTGAAAGTTCAAGCGTTGGTGGCGCCCGCCAAAAACACCAAGAGGAAGAAAGAAATCTGAAAACCAGACACAATCGTACTGACGATGTTGAGTGGAAGGCAACGAAACATATACAAGAGCGTAATTTTGGTTTTATTTCAAAGAACTTTTACATAATAAAAAATATATACACGCTAAATTTCAGTTTATAACTTACCACACAACTGGCTTCATAAAGCTTGCCAAGCTTTGGTCGAATAAATGGGCTGAAAGATATAAAAATTAATATCATTTGATTACCAAAAAAAAAAACAAAACAAAACAAAAATTGTAACATTCAAATAAGCTATTAAAATAAATGTATTACAAGTATGTATTTATAGTGTGCTGTACAAAACTAAACTGTATATAAACACTATTCATAACCAAAGGGAAATTAACAAAATCCTACACAGAAATTTAAAAAATAACAGATATTAACGATCCAAAAATCTAGCAACTGATTATTTATAGAGTAATTAGCTTAGTTGGCTTGGTAGTTTTGGGCTGAACCATGGAGAGCCTAGGTCCAAATCTGTCATCACTCTCAAGAGGGCTTATAGGCCAGCAGCTTAGTGTAAGGAATTTCCTGAACAATTATGAACAGTTAAGAATTGTATTTTTGTTTTAGAGTGATTGTAGTTAAGTCTATGTAGTAGTGTTAAATAAATATATTATTAATATTAGAATTAAAAAAATAAAATAAATGATTAAAAATTTGCCAGTCACGTTAAAATTTATTATTATTGAAGTGTGGCCTCGAGGCCTCTCTATTGGATGTCTTAAATACGAGTGTGATACTCTCCAGAATGGTACAGTATGTTACTTCCTTTCAGGTTACTTTACTTCCTAGAAATCTGCCAGTACCTATTTTACAGCTGGGTACATCAAAGCAATATTTACTGCCCAAAGCAACTGCCAAGTACAGGCTTAGGATTCTAGGATCCCATTGGAACAAATTTTGGGATGTCAAATGAAACACTTCATCCATCCCTAATTCAACTTTTACTAGTAATTTACAAGTTGCGAGGAAATGTTTACTTTTATACAATGTTTGTATTTAGTAGTGCAAACAGGTTTGAATGAGAGAATAAGTGGCCAAACTACGTTTTGACGATAATAGGGG
>JAOTQE010023214.1:0-10579 GCA_025631205.1 Nesometra sesokonis | reverse complement strand
ATTTGAGTCTATAACTTAATGTCGTGTATTTTATTATCTATATCTATATATATATATATATAATTTAATTTCGATTTATATATATATATATATATATAATAGTAAAAAATAGATATGGTGATATTGAAAGTGATAAAACAACGCCCTCAACACAATAGCATCAAAACAATTATTAGTACGTCATTAATCATAACACTAGATCAATTAAGTGTCATTCAACGTATGCCTTTAATATTTTACTATTTTGTTCTTATGGGTTTTGAAGAAGACTCTTTACTATGCTTGTATTTTGAATTTGGTATGTATCTTTTACACTTTTACATGTAAACATCAATGAAAATGTATGTTTTCATGCCACTGTGTGTGTCTAACAGCTGGCCAATAACTGTTAATTTTCCCTTGATTTAATAGTAGCCAAATATGGTGTCAATGAGACCACGAAAAGGCGCAAACTGTTACACGAGCGTACAGAAAGGCGCGCGTAGAAACACAACCTATTGACGCTACAAAAAATAATGACTGCACATTGCGTCTTCTCATGCTCCATTCTTGCGCAGTTTGTGTCTGTTGGTTTTACCATGGAACAGTAGTACCTGGTTTACGTACTGTATACGTACACTTGTATCTGCCAAATAATTGCCTGTGGTGTAGCATGGTGGTTAGCATTAATTTCCTAAGCATATTGAGGTTCTGGTTACCATTTCAAGCTCTTTACCACGATGTAATTGTAAATTTCCAATATGGCGGTGACCATCAATGATAAATGGATGGAAATAAGGTGTTATTTTAGAAAATCATAGATAGTTTTTCAAGACAATAACTTAACGATCAATAAACAATTTAAAATAGTTAAACACCAGCGATTTTATTGTTGTTTTTTTATTGACATGATGTCATTTGATTTATGAAAATAATAAGCCACTTCACGGTTTCAACTGCGCATATGCGGGACTAAGGTCTAAGCATACAAACGTCCAACTGACCAATCGCAAGTCATGGTTCTGGATCTTCGTATTGACTTTGCTTCACCTTGGTAGCGCACATGCGCTGCTAAAAACGTGAAAGGGCTATTGTGTCGTTCAAATACTGATAATTTTCGTCTTGTTTCTAATTATCGTTGCTCGACATACTACCAATAATGCATATCAGTGTCGCTCCCGGTGAATAATTGTAAACATAGTGTGAAGTACAGTATAAATTCTGTAAATGGCGAGAATATTTACTGTTAGATGTGACACGAAATAAAAATAAATATAGGCCTACACGGGTCCAAGTGATCTATTTTAAACTGTTATACTCTCAGGAGCCTACACAACACGCGGCTCTTCAATATGGGGAACAATGTACTACATCCAGTATTAGGCGATTCACAGAAATCAAACTCATTTGGATCTGTTTCAATAATTAAATAGTGGTTCAAACTTAACATCTTGTCACATGATTCGTTGAAATGTGCAAAATAATGTCACTATAACCTTGTCATTGTCCTCTGGGCATCCGCTGTCGTGTCAATGGGAACTTTTCCTGTCAGAGAGTGCTTATCAATCAATCGACTTTTACCTAAACAATACACTAAAAATAATGATAATATCAATTACAGAGCAACGAGATTAAGTACCTTAACACATATTTCTGTTTTTGTTGGCACCAATCTGTTGGTCTGTACTTTGGCAAAGTCACTCGATGTTCTGCAATTTACCTCCAAATACATGAATCTCTTCCACTCATATCCAATTGCAAGTCTGATGACAACTTTCACCAACTCTGTAAGTGGACTGAGTAATATTGTTTTTGTTTCTTGAGAGCAACCATATTCTAGTAGCGGTAGGTAATCGTTTTAAAATATTTTTACCTTTTTGTGACTGGTTTGATGTTTTTATAACCTTCTCTTTTAAGCACCTCTTCGCCTGGAAGTTTGCTAATGAAAAAGAAGTTTTGATAAAATTACTGGCGAAAAAATTACAGAACACAGATTTTTTTATCTTTCTGTCATTTATAAAAACTTACAGTATTTGAAATAGAGTTTAAAAGTACAAACATAATTCAGTTATGAATTGGCGAGATGATAATTAACTATTAGGCCTATTTTGTGAAATATTCGGCTGAAAAGTGTTTATGAAATATAAGGATTTAAAATAGACCATTCGTAACGTACGATTGTGGTACACTTTCATTTTTCTACTTCGGGAAAATCGAGACAGAAAAAATTTAGACCGATAGTTGCTGTTCCAGGTTCTATTCGTCGGTATAGTTTTACAAGAAAGCTCTTTGAAATGATGGTTAATCACTAAGTTTAGTTCCTAAAGTTGAGAAATGTATGTAATACCCCTTTCTCCAAAAACAAAATATCATTTGGAGTTGTAAAATTCTACTAGACCGTGAGAGTTTTAAATTGTGGGATATTGGTATTAGTCAGTATCCCTTTTTATTGAAACGTTTCAAGTTATTTATAAAGGATGGGTAGACTTTAGATAAAGACAATGATATAATGATCATTCGTCGCTTAAGGAAACAAACCTCCCACTTTAATTGACGCCGGTTATGTCAAAGGTTAATCATGTAAGATCAAGAAGCAATAAGACGGGACAAGAACAAGAAGCAATAAGATAACTAAATACCGTTAGTTACACAACTAAAAGTTTTAAGGCGCGTGTACAATAAGGCGCGTAATGAGGCACAAACCCGCGCGTGCATTAACAATTATGGGCGTCTACAGCTCGTCTACAGTATCTCTACGTGCGCCTTGCTGTAGGTGCGGGAAACTAGAGGGCGCACCTTCGAACATTTGAGCGTCTGGAGAAGTATAAGTCCGACTAAAATAATGTTGTGTGTTATTTTGTGTTCCTTATGAATCAGTTATAGACCTACTCCACATGTATGATTGACAATACCAATTTGAATCTATCGGTATTTAAGAAAAGAAGAATTTTAAAACGTTTCAGTACGTCTTGTTGTTTGTTAATCATGAGTAAAAAAGTCATCTTGTATTGACACGTACAATTATTGCCAGTAAGAAAACATTAAACGCTTAATTGGATTACAAATCTTATAATTAATATTTATTTTCCAGTTCATAAGTCCAGACCCGTCTATCAAAAACGTATCACAAAAAATAGGTTTTTTTTGCCAGATTACGTCCAAAATTCTATGACGGGACACTGGAGCACGCGGCCTATGAGATTGAAAGAGTATGTCTGTAGGTTTCGTTGTGATATCGAACAATATTTGTGAGGTTTCGCAACTTTACAAAAAAAGAAAACGAAACGTCATAAATTCTTGTAACGTTTGAATAGAACACCTTGAATATCTGTCACATTTGTTCAATGTTTTAGGAATTTATCATCAGCAATACGTAGGTGGAAAATCTGATATGTTTTGAAAACATTAGAACCTTTCAAAAATGGAAGTGTGACGTATCCGTGTTCGTTTTCCGCAAATTTGCGAAACCTCACTAATATGCTAATGTTTCTATAGTACAACATACGGCACTCAACATCTCTCTACTATATTATAACGTCCTTAAGTGGCAGTAAATTACTATCATGTAAATTTTAAGTAGGCACGTAATACTGGGAACCATTTCAATAGGGACCTGTGTGTGATAGTCAAGTACACTTAGTTCTTGAAGTGGGTTAGAAGAAGAGCACCATCCTAACTGAAGCTCTCACAATCTCTCTAGGGCTACCTCGGCTTATTGTTCGTATATTCTGTTAAAACAATTAGATTATTGCTTCCCGTATGAACTACTGTTAGGCAATGAACGGCAGTTATCTTCCGTTGGATTAGCCCCAACACAGGAACAGGGAGCAATTAAATAGTAATAATAATACCTCAACAAAACTTTTACAATGTTACAATGCATACGTTGCTTTGTTTATTTAATGAAATGTAAACACCGAGAACATATTGTGCAATGGAAAAGTTTGGAAAAATCTAAATAACATTTTGCATAAATATAATAATACTAATGTGGAAATTGCTTTTATAAAGTTAACACTTCTTTCGCTAAAAATGAAACCCTAATTTTGTGCATTAATCATTAACCTCTGTTGGTTTTTAAATGCATAAAGAAGATTTTTTACCATTAAAAATGTTATGTCATAAATTTAGCAATTTAACCTCTATTTCTGGAAAAAAACAACCTGACATTCATTCGAAACATTAACAGTCATTACCACAATGTCTTCGGTATCTTTGTATGAAAACACATAGAATACAGTCTACAAAAACTATACCTATTCCAGCCAAAGATGTTGAATTGCAGATACAATTTTGATTATCGAAATACAACATAAAAAATACACATCCAAAATATCAATACAGTATCACAACAAGGACAAAGAAAGAATAATGGCTAACTTGTTTGCCTGGAGCAGAGGTGCGCGCGCCTCCTTATTATCAGCAAATCGTAGTTGCGCCCCCCCCCCCCCCCCCTTATATTAGGTGCGCCGGGACAGCAATTTACCTGGAAAACCAAAAATACGTTTAAAATAGGGTAATAGGGCACCAAATTGGGAAAATGAGCTTTATTTTTTTTTCTCGGAGTGGAAAAGTGCGCCCCCCTCCTTTCGGGGAAGCCTGGATCCGCCCCTGAGACATTTTAAACCACTTGTTAAATCTAGAATTGAAAGCTTTAGTAGCAAAAAATCGCACACAGTGTATCCCTACGAGCGCATAAAGACTTCAGTTCAAATTCGTTGCGGGCTGACTCGTAGTAGACAAAATCTCTACCAGGATGCAACGGAAGACTCTACGTTGGATTTTCTCTAGTTTAGCAAAAATTCATGAAACTCATCATCATCATCATTTTTATCATCATCATCATCATCATCATCATCATCATTATCATCATCATCATCATAGATCATCTGGTTTTCCTTTCATTTTCTCCTCCTTCGTTTACCTTCACATTCTGTACAAAATTTCAATTTCCTCTTATTATTGCTTTATCTCGTTCTTGTTATTTCCTCAGTGTCTTTTGTCCCATCAAAATCCTTCCCTCGTTTAACTCTCAACTTATCAGTATTATACAACAGTAGTATTATACTTGCAGGTAAAATTTATGAAACATGGAACCAAGTTTTATAACATCGTATTTTGATAATTTTGTAAGCGCCCGATTGGAATCTACAGGTAATGTATATCTTTGTTCAACTACAAATGAATGATTGTGATTGGTGGACGGATGGATGAATTGTTTGATTGATTGATTGATTAATTGATTGAATGATGAATGAATGGATTGATTGATTGATTGATTGATTGATCGATCGATCCATCGATAGATTGATCGGTTGGTTAAATGATTGATTGATTGCCTGATTGATTGATTGATGGTTGATTGATTGATCGATCGATCGATCGATCGATTGATTGATTGGTAGATTGGTTGATTGATTGATTGATTGATTGATTGATTGATTCAATGATTGATTGATCGATCGATTGTATGATTGATTGATTGACTGGTTTGTAGTTAATTTGGTTAATTTTTTGGTTAATGAGTGAGTGAATGATTTATTGATTTGATCGACTGACCTTCTTCTTGACAGTTGAATATGAAAACTTCGATGGTACAAATCAAATACGCGCTCATCTAGCAATAACCATCATCGCCTGTTTTGTCTCCTTCATTGGAAATACCTTGGTTATTGCCTGCATCTGGAGAACTCCGCTGCTACATGATGTAACCTGGCTATACCAAGGTGTTGTCTGCTTCTCAGTTCTAATACATACTATCGCACTACCGTTCTCCTACCTGTCTCACACCGACCCGATGAACTGGCCGTTAGAGGGCGAATATTCATGCCAGGCTGTTCATTTCTTCTCTGACTTTGGCAACGTCTTCATGCGTCTTTCTATGCTAGCAGCTTGTGGACTCAGGTACAAACTTAATATTTACAATTCTATGTTACCATTTTTAATTATATAAACAATCTAAAGTTTTTCTTTAAAAAACATACTTGCCGGTAATGTTACATAATAATAGACTGGATTTGGTAGAATTTAAGCTAATTTGGACATAATTACATACGAGTTATTACTCATTTTTATGGAAAAAATATTGTTTTCATTGTAAAGTTATATAATATCTCCATGTTTGTGCTGGTTGTGGTTGTGGCAATTTGAACAAACTTTCGGAAACATTAAAAGAAAACGAATCAAAACTTACGAAATCTCAATGAAAAGTTGTTTTCCAACACCAATCTCCGCCTGCTCAAAGTTTTTATATTTCTACAACAAAATTTAAACACAATACTGTGAGACATTATAATTCACATTTTTCTATAGTTTTAATTATCTATTATATGTCTTCAATGTATCGGTAAATCACAAGGATAGCTACATAATTAAGGACATTATTTGACGGTTATTGGTCAACAATTAATCATCTGTGGTCTGATGATTATGACGCTTGCCAGATTTCAACTTGTCCCATTTTGATAAAGGACCCCCTCATTTTAAAGCTTACGAAAATTGTAATATGGCTATTTAAAAAACTCACTTTTCCTCATAGATTTATTATTTACGGCTAGATGATGAACTTCCACAGAATACATAGGCCAAAGTGCAGTTCAATGTTCCCTGGTAAGGGCCTACTATTCCGGAGTTCAACCAATCAAATCGTTTTACGTTCTAACGCCGTTGCTACGTCACAATTACGCCCAGTCTTTTAAATTAAACAATAAATAAAAGTAAAATTAATCCAAATATAAGTACATCGATATCTTCGATAACATAAAATATATATGACATATGTAAATAATTTGTATGACAAAGGAATGTTAAAAATACAAAAATTCTAAAACAAAATAGTAAGCGCCTACATGGGACTGCCATTTTACAGTGTTAATTTCACCACCTAGCCGTAAATAATTTATATATGACTTTCCTACAACTCGGTGGTTTTCCATGCCTCATTTGGATTCCAACTGTTTAACATATTAAAATCAATATCAATATCATACTAGTCTCAGTTAAGATTTAGGTAGAGGTAAATAGTTTAAAAAATTCAATGGGAATAGAGAATGGAGAAACGGCAAAACCACCAATTTGTAGGAAATTGAGTTATTGTTAAAACCATATTGCACTTTTTTTATAAACTTTAAAATGAAGGGCCTGTTATCAAAATCAGACATTTATAACTGAAGTTATTGGGCAAAGTATTATACACACATTTCCTTTGTATTTGTTTAGGTTTTCTGTTGTTTATTTGCGTATTTCTTAAAAAACTTCCTGTGTGATAACTTGGCGGTTTTGCCATGACAGCGTCAAGTAGCTATTAGAGTACAGCGGTGGCACGAGTGAATTTAGATTGCGTCGTTGGTTTACGTGTGGCGGCTGCCTTTAGTTATACACCGTGTAGCCTTTTATAATCTCATTGTGTGATGAAATACATCCGACGATTTACATATGTTTTTTTTATAATATAGATGGTTGTCGTATACATCATTGAACGGTATCAGTAAACGTCGTCCAATTCTAACAGTCATGTTATTTGTCTTCATCACACTAGTCATTTCTATCGTCTCTAGTATTCCTGCTCCAAGCTTTGTGGTATGTATTTGATTATTATGTGAGGTATCACCACAAAATAAGTCTCATTGTTGGAAAAAAATCAAATATTGAGTTTTTTTTTATATTTTAATGTCACAACATAAGGGGTAACATGACCTTAAATGCTAAACCCAATGATATGAGCTTTCAAAGTTTTAGTGTATAAAAATATGGTTTTGATTAAAAATCGCTCATAAAATGTACTACCGTAATAATTTAAGAATATGCATAATAATGGTCACTTTCCTGCTAAAAAAACTTACCTAAAATGTATACTATAATAGTAGAATTAATATGAACTATACCGGTAGTAGTCAAAATTATTTAAACCAAAATTTCTCAAAAAGTTGAGTTCAGATGTATTTTGGTCATTATCTAACTTTAACCTCACCAATGCAACTCTTGTGATGCCCTTTAAAAAAAATAACACCCTCTGACTAGGTAGGTCTACCAAGTTAAATTACTAGGGAGATCTACTTAGAACCACAGCAAACTACCTAGTAAAGTAGTATATGATTACCATGCCTGTCTATGGTATTAATGCCTTAAGGGCAATGTGAAGGTTTATGAAAAATAATGGCTGTATTTTCCTATGTACTCGTAGAGCATTGCTGGCCATATCTTTGTTAGTATCCCTTGATATTGTAGTTTTTATAGGGTTAACCCTGTTAAACTACCTTTATCTACCTTGTCGCTACCATTTATCTACCATTTTAACTATTTAAAAGTTACTATTTTTTTCAAAGGGTGAATTATTAGGGCTAGTTATTTCTTCATTTATTTTATCATTTTAAAATATGTCATACTTAATTAGTACCGTATTATGACGGCAGGCATTGAATTTGGGATATGAAGACCATTTTTTGGCTTGATTTTAAAGGGAAAAACAGGGTACCAGAGACTATTTTGTACAAATTGTATCCTTATGCATTACTGAGATGATGATGATGATGATGATGATGATGATGGTGGTGATGGTGATGGTAGTGGTGGTGGTGGTGGTGATGGTGATGGGGATGATGGTGGTGGTGGTGGTGATGGTGATGGTGATGGTGGTGGTGATTGTGATGGTGATGGTGATGGTGATGAGAAGGAGGAGGATGATGATGATGAGGATGATGATGGTGATGGTGATGGTGGTGATGATGATGATGGTGGTGATGGTGATGGTGATGGTGGTGGTGGTGGTGATGGTGATGGGGATGGTGGTGATGGTGGTGGTGGTGGTGGTGATGGTGATGGTGATGGTGGTGGTGATTGTGATGGTGATGGTGATGATGAGGAGGAGGAGGATGATGATGAGGATGATGATGGTGATGGTGATGGTGATGGTGGTGATGATGGTGATGGTGATGGTGATGGTGGTGATGATGGTGATGGTGATGGTGGTGGTGGTGATTATGATGGTGATGGTGATGAGGAGAAGGATGATGATGATGAGGATGATGTGGATGATGATGATGATTGCTAATTATGACAAATAATATTTATAGTTAATTTTCGCAAATTCTATGATTTCAGTACCTATACAAAGATGATGAATATGGATATCAATTCTGCCTCTTCAATGACGTACGTTCCTCCAGGTATAAGATGTGGTATACATACCTGCTAATAATGACCGTGATACTCCCTCTACTAATAATGGTTATGTCTAACATTCTTCTGATGGTTCGTGGCAACAGACTTTATGCGGAAGAATATGACCCGCGTATGGAATTCCACCACCTCCATGAGTCTCAGCCTTCAACTGGAGAATCGTCTGAGGAAACGTTCACCAAAATTCAGACATTCGACCCGACCATGCTCTCTTCAACAGTGCTAACAAATCCCTTATATGACGAAAATGCTACAAATGAAATAAAGGAAAACAAAAAATCGCAAAAACTTTTGGTACGTACTGTGCAGTGTATACTATGCTACGTACTACGCTCGCCGATTTTAAATATGATATACGGTACCGGTAGGCCCACTTCTTTAAAAGTAATACAGACTATAGAAGTCCGAAAAATCTTTCATTTGGCTCCTCGATGATCTTTGCGAATAAAACTTTCAAATGCTGTATTCTCAATAGGGCCATATCACTCACTTAACTCGGGGCAATATTTTGTTTTAGTGAATGGGGTTCTTCAATCTTCCTGTATCTTCCATCATCAAATTAAGCTTAGTACAATCATTCTAAAACAAACAAAACATGCTAATGGTATTTCCGTGTATAACCATTGGCATGATATCATTATGAACATAATATGAAAATCGTCGAAGAAAAGTTGATAGTCTGGATTTAGACGATCTTTATTGATTTTCAACGAAACAAGAAAGTGGCTTATACTTCACCTTCGCCACTCGCAAAAAAAAAAACACAAAACAATCGTATCTGAACAGTATTGTGTTTCTTCCTTCAAACAATATTAATAATACAATTGTACAGATTTGAAAACGCCTTGGCTGCAACTACTTTTTTATCCTGCTGCATGTGTCCAACAAAACGGAGGACCAGCACTATATTCACACTGGAAACTAAAACACTAATATTAACCACCTCTCTAAGATAGTTGGTGAAGACAAATCAATATCATGTAATCTGAGTAGGAAACACGAGCATTTTTGAGCACTTTTTACTAGTAATTGACGTACAGTCGCGTCGTTGGTGCAACGCACGTATACAGTTTTGGCGTGTTATCACGTCAGTGGCTTATAATCAACTTTTCTCTATTTTGTTATTTCAGTACGATTCAACAACTGCCAAGAATAAAGACTACGTGATTGAACTTGAGGACTTCCGAATACTTACCATACGGGATCAGAAGAAGGTGAGATGTATAATTGTTCTATTCGTCCTATTAAATTGATTGATTGATTGATTGATTGATTGACATTATTTGGAACTCTGATATTACGAATACAATTTAAAATATGAATTCCGAGGATTTCACAAAAAAGTTAAACACTTATTTCCATTGTGGTCCTCTAAAATATCTTATCAAATATTAAAGATTTTAGAATAAAAATAAATGTACAA
>JAOTQE010023203.1:0-10579 GCA_025631205.1 Nesometra sesokonis | reverse complement strand
ATTTTGGCGCCTTAGACGCCAAATTAGGTGCGGAACTAACTTTTGCAATGGAACTAAAATTGGCGTGACACCGGCAAGGACCCCTGGCCGGGTCGAGGGGCCAAAGACCCCGGAAAATTTTGCGTTACTTTATATGCTAAAAGCAGCATTAGAGCCCATCAAAATGTCCTGTTTTCCACATCAGCCTGTCTTGGTTTGAAAGTTTGGACTTTTGAGCGAAGCGAGCAATTTTGGCTAGGGGACAGGGAGCCGCCAAGGGCCCCCAGTGGAGGTCAAGGGGACAAAGGTCCCGGAAAATTTTACGCTATTTTATAATGCTAAAAGCCACATTAGAGCCCATCGAAATGTCCTGTTTTCCAGATCAGCCTGTCATGGTTTCAAAGTTTGAACTCTCGAGCGAATTGCTTGCTACCGGGCCGCCATTGCTCAGAAGAGTTTCCAATTAAAAAAAATCCACCAAAGAGCATGAAGGGTTGTATAGCTTACCGTACTAAAAACCCTCTCATTGGGTGTTTTTCCATCGCAAAAACGTTATTTACATTTTATAAATAGGGCACTATGAAATATACATTATAATTATTTAAAATCTAATATTTAATATCGTATTCATGGGCGGGGGAAGGGTGGGGTACTCAATGCGGATCCAATTTTGACAAGAGAAAAAAACAAATAAAACACCATATTTATCGTATATTGCAGATTTTAAAGGTTTATTTTCTTCTGACATTGTAATTCACAAAAGAGGAGTGTTCCTGGAGGGATGCTCGGGGCAATATTGACATTTCCAGCACAATACCCGGGCCAAACAGGGATGCGGACTTTTGGAAGGGGGAAGAAGGGGGGGGGTGGTAGCCTGAGTCAAAGGGGTCAGGGGGCATGCTCCTCCGGGAAATTTTGGTCTTTAGATGTCCGGAAATGGCCTCAGGGGCGTGTTAAGAGATCAATTCTTCCTAAAAATTTTTGTTTTATAGACAATTTTAATGATATTGATAGCCTATTTTGCTTTCCAAAAGGAGGAGCCCTTAAAACCTCCCCAGGCAAATAGCCTTATTTCTTACTTAAATTCTTAACTCTCGCCATTATTTATTCCTCTTGATTCCTTCGTTTATTTCTAGGCCTATCTTATTCTGTACTGTAGGCCTATGTCTTTTTATTTAAATAATTTTTGGTTAGATTCATTTTCGGATTCCCATTTGTTTATTTCCTACAGTAGCGGCAAAAGTTTACAATTCAAACTTATCAGTTCCCAGGAGGTAGGGTCAAATGACATAAAGCACGTCCTTTGATTTAAAACCCTGTCTCGACGACCAGTCATAATCGTCTCTTCAAGTCACGTGACCAAATGTCAGATTTTGAACCGAATGAAAAAATAAGCGGATCCAGAGTCATTGCCAACTTATCATCGTCAAACAAACATTCAGTAACGATAAATAACCGTAATAGATTTTGAAATTGTACTTCTTACTCTGATCTTACAAGACATATAATACTGTAAGTTATTGATCTTCTATTTTACATTATTTATTTTCAAGAATATTGGTGATTTAATGAGTTATCAGTGATTTTATTTAGGCCTTGCCCTTGTTCGTTAAGCATCGATTTTTCTTTTGGCAACCTGGCTGGGCTGGCATAGGCTAGGCCTAGGCCTAGAGCCAGTGTTCCTATCAGTAGCTAGCCTTGGCCTAAGGCCTAGCTTAAAGGCTGTCGCTGGGCTCTGTGCGTGGCTAGGCGCTGAGGCTTATTCAATATTTTGTCTATTTTGCGTGGATTTTTAGTACAGGCCCAGAGCCATCCTTGGCCTAGGCCTAGCTAGCCTAGGCCCCTAGGCTAGTTTGATTCCTCCTTTTTAGAGCCTGTCTAGGTCCTAGAGGCCTACTATAGGGGCCAGGGCTAGGCCTAGTTAGTACCCTGTAGGTAAATAATTATTTTAAATTTCTAATTACGCCCATTTGATGATGGATGAAACGGAAGACTTGGCATGAAGCACCACTTTCAATGAGGGTGGTACTATTGGTCCAACCTGCTGGGGGTGTATGGGGGAATACAGATCGTTTTGGTCACGCCTTCGTTTTTTGGGTGTGGCGTTTTACTGTTTGGTTTTGTCATATTTTCAGCTTAAGTATGGTGTAAAACATACTAAAACACTAATATTTAAATAGGCCTAGCCTAGGCTAATTTGTTAATGCTTGAAAAGTCTCAATAGATAGAATCTGGCATAATTTCATTATTTTTCTGTGAAAAGACACATGCCTATGGAAATCAAAATGGTTTTGTCATCAAAATGGGACAATTTAGATCCTAATATTGTTGCACAACAAATTATCAGTAATTTAAACAGAAAACAATATTTTTATCATAATTGTTATTACTACATAAAAATTTTAGTTTATAAAGTCATTTTAAGGGACTGATTCATGTAGCAAAACAGGCGCAACCAAAACGAAGGCACGACCAAAATGATCGGATACCATTTGGGGATGCCAACATTGATGATAGAAAAAACCGGAGACGCTTGGCACGCGAAATGCAGCTGTACGTATGAGCAGAAGTGGCGGGGCATGCCTTGCAGAATTTTGAAATATTTGATTGCCCTTCGGCATCTGGTAACAGGGCTAGAAATTAACGCCCGATCGCCAGTGGCTACTATAACTTGCCCTGGGCGACTAACATTTTTGTAAAGGTCGCCCCGTTGGTGACCAAGAAAAATTCCGAAAATACTGGATTCAGTTTGTTCACATCTACGTTTTTTTTACAACGAATATTTCCGTTTTTTCCCGAAAGAAAAACCAATTCCTACATCGGTAAAATATAATTGACATTACCAATGTTTTATACACATTTCGTGTACTTAAAAACACTTCAAAACTCCGCATGTAAATGGTCGGTGCTAAATCAAGGGGAATCAAGAGGGCGCTAGTGATCGATCAACTATGCTTTGGTAGAGCTAATTTTCGTTCGGAATATCGTCATAAAATGTTAACATTATGAATTATTAAATGATTGAATATCCAGAAAAATATCGAGGAAGTATGTAATTATAACATGCTAGGCAAGATTTTAGGTAAAACTAATTAATTTAGAGAAAAACCAGCCGTTTTACGAAGTCGATTTTCGCTGCGCGATAGACTAGGGCCTAGCCGCAAAAAAGTGAGACCCAAAAGTGAAACACGTTGGTTTGCTAGCCTGCGTGAATGCGGCTTGCGTCGGGTAGCGAGAATCGCTAGCCTTAATTTTCGGACAATATTAGTCTCTTGATTTCCATTAAATTTATCCAGCAAATGTTAAAATTGATTTGGAATAATAGTAATAAACATAATACATAATTAAATTCTTCGTTTAGAGTTTAAAGTAATAGAGATTTAAAATGTGCTTTTTAACTTCAAAATCGTCTAGCCTATAAGCCTAGTTAGGGGCCTAGCCCACGGGCGGCCGATCAGCCAGACAATCGGGCCGGGCCACATAGACGATCGGGCCCATCATCGTATGGACGATCGGGCCCGACTCGACAATTATCAAAGTCTCATTCCAAACATCGTTTTTTATATTACTAAAATAAAACTTTGAACATATGTATCTATTGTTCATTTAATTACAAAAAAAGATGTCATATTTATTATTCCACAAATTTGCAAATGTTACTTCTTCAGATCGGTTAACCCAAACATTATTCACGATAAAAACGTTCGGGCCCATTGCAGTGGATGATTTGGCCCAATTAAACTGGGACCGATCGTCGAGGCCTAAACCCTTATTTTTGTGATTATGTGACCTAGACCTAAATTACATGTACTTTTAATGATTATTTAATGTTTTAAATAAACATTAATGATTAAACAATTCAAAAAAACATTTACTAAACCAAAAAATGAAGTAAAACACACTGAATTTTTACACTATTTTTTTTCTTTTTATGGCGAATAAGTATATTTATTGTTGGTATCTTGCTATTATTAAATATATTACAATGTCAGTAACTAACATTACAATACTTTATAATACATATATACCAATTCACAATGCAAAAAAATGAAGTAGATTGAAGCAGTGGTTGAAAAATTAACAGATCTTTAAAAAACACTAGTTTTGTCAAATTGTGTGCAATACTTAACAGTGTAAATGATTTTACCTCATTGTTACCACCCATATTTTTGTAACTTCAAGGAGCCCTAATTCTTGAACACTTCCTCATGTTTTTTTTTCATTAAAAATATATTATTAACATACATGCACAGCTCCTTCTATAATGAAGATCGAAATGAAAATAATTTTTGTTTTGATTGGGATACCCAATGTTGATTGAGGGAGGGGAGGGATAGTGCAACAAATACGTAGACCCCTAAAAAAAAGGTCCTCTTCCACCGGCATAGAACAGACCACACATGGCCTATACCCATGTTTCACACCGTAGTCCTAATTCAAATAGGTAAAATAAAATGACATTTTTTCCTTGTCAATTTAAAAACACGGAAGATATTGCCATTGGAGTATAACTTGCACCACCCCACTATTTGGAATCCGATTATATCTAGTTACGTTTTTACCGGAATTTGTTTTTATGATGGTTTTAAAAAACAGGGCGACTTGATTTTGATCAGGGCCAGTGGCATGTATTTGTTACTGGCCCTGCTGGCTGGTGATTAGTAGTTAATTTATAGCCCTGTGGTAATCAATCAACGTTTAAAATTTGGTTGCCCTCACATTTTTTTGTTGCCCCTAATATTTTTGCTAGTTCAGTTAATGTGAGCCCTGGTTGGGACGACACCTAATTTTTTTTTTTTTTCGTTGCCCGATGTAAATTTTTGGTTGCATTGGGTCATTGGGCAACCAATCCTGCGAGCCATGCAGGGAATGGGGTTGTTGGGATTGCCTTGCCTTGGTCTTCGAAGAGTCAAAGCCCCGTCCCCGCTGACTGTAAGGCCAGACATTTTTTATAACTTGTTTTGCGTCCGTGTGTCATCAGCTGCTGTTTGGAATTCATTATGAAAGACAGGGCTGATAAAAAACTCAATTGCAGATTCCCCTGTCACATATTCAGGAAAAAACACGTCATTAGCTAGCTTTTGTTGTAAGCTTTAAAATGGTATTTGTATCTAGTATGACAAAGTAAAAAATTCAATTCAAAACTATGCATCGAAAATTTCAGGTGGTTATAAAGAATAAACACAGCGCCATCCCATACAGGGGATTGCAGTCAACAAAAGCTATCACATTCCTCCAAAAATAGAAGAAAATAGTTAATCTCAATTGTACAGCCTGTCAATGATCTCTGGCTCACTAGCGCTAAGCTGGTAACTTACCGGCAATGATCGCAAAGGCTAACAGATTTCCCAGGCTAACGACCCAAAGTGTTTTTTTTTTAAATGTGAACTATTTACAGTTTCTTCAATATTTGATATTCTGATTCTCTCCCGAACGGCTCCTTACACCTAGGTTTTGGAAACATGTAGAATAATTCACCTCAAGGTGGCTTATACCCACGTACGTCAGTAATTTATTATTGTGCACTACCAACATGAAAATGTCTGCCTTTTTAGCAGACTAGCTTAGCTAGTTTGAACTGTCCACTAACCAACTTCAAGTAAGAAAGTGTAATGTACTCCAAGCAATGAGATACATGGCATCGTGACAAAATTCAATATTTCGACATAAATTATGTCATCATCAGGACCTGCCATCATGACAGGATTCAATATTTCTACATAAATTATGCCATCATTAGGATATCCTAATGACATAATGTTGAAATATTGAATCCTGTCACGATGGCATGTATCTCATTGCTTGGAGTATACACTTTCTAGCTTAGCTAAATTTCTGTTGATTGTGTGTTTAACGAGCTAAACATCCTAACAGAATAATATCAACACAAACTGCTCAGACTCTGTTGATGACTCATTCATTCTGTGTCAATTTAATGTGATTATTTATGACAAGATTGTTGTGACTGTTCTAAGAAGAAGGTTTCATTGGACAGTGTCTTTATCATAAGCTAGTGGATAAAAAAAAAATAGTCCAATCTTCCATTACTTTGTGTGCATTTTGTCATTAAGGTTGTAGTCCATTTAGATCTATAAATTAAACCATTCAATTCGGGAATAATCGTAAGTGACATTTTGTTCCGGTTCATTTTCTAACAATGAATGTGTGAAAATAATATTTTTTTTCACACTAAAAATTTGGAAAATGAAAGCCTTGTAATGTATGGTGATAAGTTACACTGACAATACAATTGTGTTACTCTTCCAACCAAACCATGGAGGTATTAAGAACAAGCTATAATTAAATTAAGGCATTAAAATTAATTTATTAACTTATGCTGCTCAGTGAACTGTAACTTTTCCCACTGACTAAAGCCACTTTCACATGAAAATACTGCAATGTTACCATAACCATGCTGGCATTATTACCAGCCTAAACCCTTTCACACAGGTCAAATTCTGGTAATTTGATGGCAATGCGTAAAATTGGTAGCCTTAATTAAGGTTCTGTTTTTACAAATTATTCCAACTTTGACATTTGTTTAGCTCTGCTTCACCATGTAAGCCGGCATTTTACAGTGGACCCTGTTACATACATCTGATCTAGTCGTAGGGCGTCTCTCTGACGCCATAAAAACCCCTATATGTGTAGGGTGTCTCTCTGACGCCATGAATAATAATCATTAAAAATCGTTTTGGAGGTATACTGCCCTCAATTAAAACATCTGCATTGATGTCACATTATTCGTTCGATTTTCCCCATTGATCAAATTGTTTTCAAAATGGCTGCACCCAGTTTCGAAGGTCGTTTTTGTCTGGGGGATGGTGTTTTCTGGATGAAGTAGATTTTATTTGGCCCACCTAGGGAACAAAATAAAACAAAAATTGTTAAATTTGATCAATAAGTATTCGGCCTAGGCCCATTTTTGTGTGAATCCTTGGCAGTCATATTTGCCATGTGACCTTGAATCGAGGTCAAAGGTCAAATTTTTTTTCTTAATATTTTGGAAGCACATTTGATTTTCTAGCACTTTCTGGATATGTTTTTTAATTTTTATGCATAAAATTGGTCGTTTTACCACCTTATTAAGTATTGGGTAAATACCTTCAGGCCAGTGGAAGGGTAGTGTCAGACAGGAAACCGAAAGGGTTAATGTTAATATAACTAATATGTCTAAGGTGGTCTAACGAATGCGGCTGCCAGCACTAAAGCCAGAATTACCGGAATATTCCCGTTTTACGGTGTGAAAGAGTGTTTAAGTGATGTAAAGATTGTAGGTACATCAGAATGTAAACATAATAAATGTATGTTCATATTATTATCGTACATCAGCATTTTATGCTTTTATGTTGTTACCAACTAAATACAATAACAAATTATTTGACAAGGTGAATATATTTTTAGATGCTTGACTGCTCTAGGATAGTGTAAATACACTGTAGTTGGTCTTTCACAGGTAACAGTGGCTTTGTTCAGGCAACAACAGGAAAATAAACTGTTAAAACTGGTTTTAACCATGGAGATGCCCATTGACATAACCTCAAAAAGTAAAAGCACAGGACGTAGAGCAAAATCGATAAAATATGCAATGGTTTCTGAACAATCCATTCTATTACTTAATAGATCCACAACAAATTGTAGTTTTTGATTGCAATGAAAAAAAAAATATATTATATACTGTACCAGGGAATTTGATTCAGGTTTTTTAGAGTCCTGGCTTTAAATACTGCATAAATCCTGAATTGTGCCTACTGTAATTGACATTGAAAATAATCTGCAGTAAACTGCTAATTTCATTATGAAGCTAATACCCGATTCACACGTGCAAAAATCTTACCAAATGTAACAAATTGTTGCATTTTATAGCGCGTGTGAATGCAACATCCTGTTAAAATCTTGGAGAATCTAGGAAAATCTCTGAATTTCTCGGAATCTTTACCAGCCTCGCAGAGGCTGGTAAAGTGTTTTTTACAATCTGACAAATAATTTATGGGACCCACTTGACCGTGGACAATTATTTTTAGCTTAAAGCCCTGAAATCTACCTTTTGACAGTACATTGTAGAATAGCCCAAACTTAGATTTACTAGTGTATTTATTTCATAAGTATAAATTTATTTTCTATTTTTCGGTATTGCGCCTAAGCGGGACAAGTAAATTATTTTTCGGACAAGTGAGTTTCCAGGTACTTGCACTGGGACAAGTGTAAAAAAATTCAATTCTCTCACCCCTGAACATTAGTAGATTTCACAATTCTTTGATGTGATGTCTTTATAATAATCATAACCCTGGCTATTGGCCATACTGCAAGGATGTGGGTTTTGCACACTTTGTAATTTCATTGATTAGTGATGATTCAATGTGTGACTATAGAGGTTGAACATCATTATAATGGTTGCTTTCTAATTACAATTATGACTAATAAAGGGATAATTAAATATTTTTATGAATAAACAGAATTTATCAGTGCATTATAGTTTAAATTTTAATTTACAATAATGCTACTTTAACATAATTTTTTTTGTTTTGTAAAAAGAAGAAAAATCGGTGATTATACGTAGTAAACATCTTTTAAATTAAGGCTAAAAATTAAGTATTCTTTATTTATTTTTTTAAATAATGTAATTTTAAGACATGAGTAATTATTTAAATAAAGATGTGAAGGTACATTTTAAATCTGTAATTTCCTAGACATGCAGGGATCCACTTTTTATTTTTCTGTAAAATTATGAAACATTTCATATTAAAATGCTGGATGGATTTTTGCTTCACTTATGACAGCTGAATAGCTTTGTACAACAGCTTTCACAGATATCTCTTGCATGATGTGCCTTGGACACAGCCTTAGGCCTAAGCAAGGTCATGTGTATTGCCCATGTACTATAGGCATGAACAAGATAATTACTGTAGCCTAATTGCTAATTACCTTACAAAATTATCACTGCGGGTGTGGCTATGTTATTGTTTGTGTTCCTAATTAATATTAAAAAAAAAATTTATTGAAGGTCAGTGATGACGTGATTCATTTGATGATGTCATTTTGTTTTAATTTTCCTTGGGGTTTTTAACTGCTCATTAATTGATAATTTCCATAAATGGGTAAGATGTTTGTTGAAGAAACTATACACTGACGTTTGATTATTCTATTTGTCACATGATTTTTTAAATAAAAAAAATCTATGATAGGCTCAATGATTTACAGTATGTTTATGTTTTAATGTTTACCATGTTAACATTACAGTTGGGACTAATTTATCATTAATTTTTTAAGGCACTTTGAATTATTCAATATTGAATCCTGTCACGATGGCGTGTATCTCATTACTTGAATAGAACAGTCTCTATCATTTTTTTTAGTAATTGTATAACCTACTGTAATTTAATATTTTGCTAATTGTAATTCGGCTGAAATTTTAAACAAGTTCCCATATGCTTGATTGATCTAATCTTGGGTATTCTTGGAAAACTTTGTTTTTATAATTTGTTTCTTTTATTTACCAGTTGTTACTAGAGCTTTCAATTGTCAGTGGACTATCTAACTTAGGCTATGTTCAGATTTACTGCTTAAGCAGAGTGTACCGTAAGCAAGGCGTAAGCTAATCTGCGGTGTTATGACCAAGGTGTTCAGACATAAGGCGTTGTGCAAGTCATAAGCAATTTTAAAATTGCCGCTAGTGAGTTTTTCTATGACCAGCTATCCGTAATTGATTGGTCAATGCAGACCGATTGTAGATTTTGATTGGTCATTGCATGACACAAGGACAAAACCATTCAGGTGTACGAGGCGTAGCTCCGTAGCTTACGCTAATCCGAGGTTTGCAGGCAGCATAAGTTACGCTCCTGATTATTGACATACGCTAATCGCTGTCTAGTTCAGACACAAATAGTCTTATTCCGTGTACGGTATGTTCCTCTTATTCGTTTGGTCAGAACATACCCTAAATCTCAGAGTTGAAGTTCAAGTTGCTTTCAAGGTTATAAAACAGTAATAACAATATAAACTGCCACAACAGTGTAATTTAGTTTTTTCTCCATAATTCTTCTGAAAAGCATGGCCTTGAAATTCTGCATAATGTCTTTAAAACTAAATAAATCATCCTAGCCTCATCTGCCTTCCATTGCTTTGGTGACATTGCAAGATGCCTAAATAATTAATGTATCCATATTAGATATTAACAATAATCACCAAAGGATGAATGCCTACTCTAAGCAAAATAAATATTTGGTTATTTTGACATTTACAGTAATAATGTAATCATCAGCTATGGATTTTTATATTATTTTGTCATTATCTGAAACTCACGATGATCAATAAAAATAAGTTTTTGCAATCCACCATGCACATTGACATATTTCATTTTTATAAAACCTTTTTCATATTTGAAGGAAGGAAGTGAAAATGTGGATCGTTATTTATATTCAGTAGTTTTTAGTACGATGGTACAGAATATTTTACAGTATGAGGTGAAAGATTGGATGTTCTATTCAATAAACTTTACACTTATTTTCATTTTTTCATAGGCCGTGTTTCTGCAGGAATTTCAGATTATCCGATAAAATATCATCCAATCAAATCAATTTTAAAAACTACAACTGCGCAA
>JAOTQE010023192.1:0-10579 GCA_025631205.1 Nesometra sesokonis | reverse complement strand
GAGACTTTAGCTTGTGAAAAAGTGGCTTGGAGTGGGATAAATAGTGGGAGTGACAACAGATGCGAATAGCCTTTTTTGGAGTTTGAAAAGTTTGTCTAATTTGGTGGATTCTGTACTGGTCCAAGGACAGAGGGTTAAGTGTTTGTCATACGTAACCGACCACGCAATATTACAATATGATAGATGTGGTAGAATGAGTGTGTTATATAAAGAAAATAGGATTTTAGAAGGTAAAGTAATTTAAGTTTATTGAGTACACCAATTGATTTTGAAATTTTGTTTGATATTGAGTTGATATGAAATTATTTCCAGTCTAGATTTTTATCTATTTGTACACCTAGAAACTGCGTATGATCTACTTGCTTGATAGGAACATTATCTATGAAAATATTTGCATGCGGGTTTTTATTAGTATTTTTATTTTTTGTAGAAAAGTGAATATAATTTGTTTTATTGATGTTTTTATTGATGAAAATTTGTTTGCTTTAAACCAATTTGAAACATGTTTGGGTTCATTATTAAAAATTGTAATTAGGGTGTTTAAGTCTGGATGACAGAGAAATATGTTGGTGTCATCTGCGAAGAGAACATAAGATAAGATTTTAGATGCATGTGTAATGTCATTGATGTAGATGAGAAAGAGTATGGGACCAAGAAAAGAACCTTGTGGGACATATCAAGGTAGAATTTGGTGCAAATCTATGAGGTTATTTTGTATATTATCACTTGACTTTGGAATACATGGTTTCTGAGAATGTTCAATGGTTGTCACTGTTGGAATAAATTGTAACAGAGCATATGTAGTACCCGTAAAGTAGTTGTGAAACGTCTCATTGTGACTACATTACTGTACAAACCAATGATCAGCTGAGTGCTGTTGTCACAGTATGTTAGAAACAAAAGGAAATACACAGGGTTTCCAATCTCTTTCTACAAAAGGCTCAGGTTATATCACCAGAGAATGAATTTACTTTTCTGGGTGATCTCAATATTAATATCATTAATAAAGACTTCGGCTCTCGTAAAAAGTTTTAGTATTTTAGATTTTTACCTCGCATACACAAATTACAACTCAAGAACTACAGTTGACCATATAATTTGCAATAACCCTTATAAAAAGCTGCCAGTTTATACGTAAAAAAATACAGTAAATCGACAAAAACTGTTAAAAATAGATCTATATTAATATTTACAACGATTCTATTGACTGGTCTGACGTTCTAAATCATCATGACGTAAATATTGGTCAAATTTTAAATTAATAATGAATAGATTAATTGACGAAAATTCACCATTAAAAGAAATAGAAATAAAAATAAAATCGAACCATGGATAGATGATGCATTTTAGAAAGCATCATGTTACGTGGTAATCTATTTCGTATTGTAAAGAAAAATAAAAATTACGAAACGGCATGGTCTAATGTCTATAAAAAAGAAACAAAGTACTTAGAAATATAAAATATCCAAAAGCTCATTATTTTACTAAAAAATTATAAGAAAACCAAAGAGAATCAAATACATTATGGACACAGTAACATCTATGGGTTATAGTCAGAAAACAAACACCACACCTCTTGTACCAAATATAGATGATAAGAACTGTTTCAATAAACAAAAATTAGTAGATCATTTTAACATGTTTTTCTTGCTTTCCTAACCATTACCATGCCTGACGACTTAAAAATTGGTTAACACCCATTATTAAAAAAAAAATAAAGTCTGAAGTTGGTAACTATCGACCAATAAGTGTTTTATGTATAATGTCAAATATTCTTGAACGTGCAATATATACTCAAATTGAAGAGTGCCTTATAGAAAATTATACTTTGTATAAATTCCAATCAGGGTTCAGGAGGCGATACTCAACAGATTCGTGTTAAATTCATTTGACGGATCACATCCGAACCGAATTGTCTATGGCAATTATACAGAAATGGTAGCATTGGATCTCCAAGGAGCTTTTGACACGGTTGATTATGGAATCTTGATCAAAAAAACTAGAAGCAATGGGTTTTAATCGTTCTGAATGTGTAAAATCGTATTTAAAGAACAGGAAACAGTTAGTACCGTATGTGTAAATAAAGTAGAAACAACTCAGTGGCGGATCCAGGATCCACCGAAAGAGGGGTCACACTTTTCCACTCCGGGTGGGCGTGGTTGGCAATTTTTCTGACGAGCAAAAACAAAAAAAAAAAAACAGGAAAAAGGTAAACTCCCCAATTTGGTGCCCTAGTACCCTATTTCGGTCGTATTTTGGGTTTTTATGGTAGATTTTGGGCCCGGTGCATCTACCTTAATAGGGGGCGCGTGTCGGTTGCGTCCCCCTAAATCCGCGCCTGGTTCATTTAATATCACGCTGGGTGAATTTAACGAAATTGTATGAATTAAAGTTATAGTAAAGTGCGTCACCGTTAATCCTTATATTTCATAAGCCACGAGAATTTAATTTAAATGTAATTACTAGAAGTAAATCACATTTTATTATTTGAAATTTCTTAGGGGGGTCACACAGACCTTGTGACCCTCAAAATTTCACCAAGGGGGTCACGTGACCCCCAGGAACCCCCCTCCTCTTTGGATCCGCCACTGCAACTCAATCAACTACCTATAACATATGGTGTTTCCCAAGAAAGTACCCACAGCTCCTTGAAGCCACCGAGGAATGGTTCTCTTATTGACAAAGGTCATTCTGTTGATATTAATATTGTGATTTTCAAAAGGATTTTGATTCAGTGCCTCATGAGAGACTTTTCTAAAACTGTACCAAGGCGTATTTGTCAAATCATGCACAGAGAGTAATGGTTAAGGGTGAGAAGTCAGATTGTATATTGTTATTTCTTTTATATAGACATTAATGATTTGCCTGCTTGTGTAAAATCATGCCTATATTATTTTCCGATGATCCAAGGACATATAGAGTGATCGACTTTCAAAAAGATATTAATAAATTGTATAAGTGGTCAGAACAATGGCAACTCCTGTTTAATATTAACAAATGTAAGATTTTGCATCTTGGTAGAAAATGACCGAACACTAATATTTCATTTGGTGCAGATCTTAATAGAGTTCGATTCGAAGCTGTTCCTCGTACGAAGGATCTTGGTATCCTAGTTGATAACAACTTACAATTTCATGATCACATAGTAGTAACAGCTAAAAGCCCAATTCTAGACTTGGTGTAATAAAAGGACATGATTATCTGGGAAAGGCCTAGTAATTTTTTGCCATTTAATTATAAATCGATGGTCAGACCCTTATTAGAATATTCTTGTATTGTCTGTCTTCTCCACAATTTGTTGGCAAAATTTTCAAAGTAATTGTGCTTGCGCAACAACAAGATTTTGTTAGCACTAAGAATGATAACGGTCATGATAGGTGAAATCTTTGTTATTCTATTTATGAGGAAAGCAGAAATAATGCAAAACCAGATATCAGCAAGCGGTTTGTATGCTCTGCAACAGTGCGAAAAAGGTAGAAAATGTAAATTGTCTGTAACTGACACAGAGATCAATGTCATTTGTTTAAGAAATGAATAAAGACACTTCCTCAAATCTGTAAACACCCTAAAATATGAAAAAAGATACAAAAACAACAACCCAGAAATAGTTTACCCAACTTAATAAGACTACATGCCTTCTATTGAAATATGAGAATGATTTTTCTGAGAATGATGTATCATATACAAATAATATGATACAAAACTCAATGTATACTGTCACATGGCCTAAAGTGCTTCTGCATTGTATCCACAAGAATGGCTGATTTTCAAGCAATTCCACAACATTACGGTATTTTTCACACCAGAAAAGGCCTTGACTGACAGTGCCCTTGATTTTGTGTAAGAGAGCAAGGCATGAAAAATACCTTAAAATCTGCTGGGCAGTCAGAGCAGTCAGGCAGTCATCTCTCTGAAACTGATATTCCAAATGTTTTGACACAGTCTCTGGGTTTCCCCTCTTTCTTGTACACCACCCAGTGGCGGATATAAAGGGGAGGGGTTAACAGGCTTCCATACAGAATGTATTTATGGTTGTGATATGAGAGTTGACGATAATACAATTAAAACAATAGAAGCACAGCGGCATATAGGTTTCAGAAAGAAAACACCCTGTTATTAAATAACATTTTCTATTCGTAAGTGTCGTTTAGACGTGGGAACAGTAGAAAGGAGACCAAATTTTGAATAACATCATGTATTATTTTTAAAGAAAACTTTCAACTTGATATTGGACACATTATATGTCAATTGTTAGGCAAATCAGATAATACAACGAACGAACAATATAATCTTCACAGTGCACTGACGTGTAATCTGGTCTAATCGTGATTTCTAAAGAGACGAAACATATGTTGTCCTTTTGCCAAATGATACGTCTGTAGGTAATCGGTGGTGATTTTTTTTTCACGCAGTTTGATTCTTTGCATGGGAACATTTTTCTTTGTTGACAGATTGCTTCCGTCAAGACTTTGGATTTTGTCTGTTTCAAATGTGTAGTTGGTGACAACTGGTCCAAGCGTTTACTTGCAGGTTTGTATATTAAATATCGTAAGCAAGCTAGGATTGTTTAAATCAGAAATTGGTATAGTTAAGACCTAGACATGCGGTCAGAGATTCACATGGAAAGTGTTTCACCAATCTTCAAAACAGATGGATAGCCAGTGGCGAACTTAGGTGAGGGTTGAGGGCTTAACAGGCTTAAGCACCATTGTATGCATTGTACGACTCTATGGCAGTAATGCCGGTCATCAGCAATACGGACACTGTTGTATACGTGATGCGCTTGATATGGATATGGGGCAAGACATGGCAAAACAACCAAGTTGTCAAAAAATTGGAAAATGAAGTTAAAACTGAAACCATATTACACCTGTTTTAAGCTATAAAAATGAGGGGTCAATTATTAAAATCGGACAACTATAACCAAAGTTATTCAACAAAATAATCCAGAAATTTTCTTTGTATTTCTTTATATTTCCTCTTGTTTATTTCCTTATTTCTCAATAACTTCCTGTGCAACAACTTGGTGGTTTTGCCATGCCTTGCATCATATGAGTTTTTATTGGAGGTACTTTTTGATTGCCAACATTGTTGTACGTGACTGTGCTTCAGAGAAGTCTTTTCTTGAAAAGCTGATGATTACGTCTTTAGAGAGATCTGTTATGGACAGGATAAGTAGTGCACAGTGGTAACACCCAGCATTATCTGTACTTAGATAAGATGGATTGTCTCAATAATTGAAAATCTACCCTTCAGCTCTAGCTATGGAGCTTTTGATACCCTCCGCCAATTTTGGATAGGACCTACATTGCTGAACATTGTTAAAACACTTCTTGACTGGTTGTTTTGTGCACACCACAAAAGGGTCTGCCCTTCCCCTTCATGGAGTTCATGAGAACATTTCCTCGATGATGTCCAAATCAAACTAAACTTATTTCTCTGCGTTGGGCATATCCACTTGGAACTGTATACAGCAATGTCGAACAAGCCGCATCCCAAGAGAATAAGCTTCCACTTAATACATCAAAGAGTTTTCACTTCTGCAAGTTGCTTTGTTTAAACTCACAAAGAATCATTATACTTGTTTCACAAGGATTGTACCGATAAATGTCACACTTGATAGCTTCGCAGTGCTCAAATTTTCTAAAATCACACTGCAGACGCACAGACAGCATATCACCCACGGTGGACTTATCGATAGCGGTACTATGATAGCGCGCTCTGTTGGTACCTGGTGCAACATTAATTGGCACCAACCTGACCACAATCTCTTAAAACACAAGTTAATGTAGGTTTTACCAAATCTTTTCCCGTCTACCCCTTTTTTGTGAAGTCTGCAAAATTTGTTTGCTGGATTATAACGAACAAAATGTGAAGGGAAGCAATTTATAACTGTCTTACTTAAGTTGATCTCAAAATTGTTTAATTTTCTTTTGACCATTTTCTTGACCATAAGCAAACACAAGTGGGAAGAGCTGACAAATATTTTTTTATAATAGATGTCTATCTAAACCATAACTTGAGCAACTGTGTTTACTTCAAACTCTGCACTAATTACATTATGACTTGACGCATACATTACTCTTTTTATTCAAAAAAGCTGATACGTATTTTTCTAATGCCTATATCTGCGGTGAATTTTTGCACATCATCAATTTATTTCTTCATGTAGTAGAAAGAAATAACACTTTCAATTGATACATGAGTTAAATATAAATGGTGAAAGTTAAAGCAACAAACGTGGCTTTAATTATACGTCAAAATGTTCAAAATGACTCACCGAAAGTACCCTTTTTGCTGAAAATTACCGGTGCCCCGTACTCGGTCGGCCACCGTTGTATATCAAGTTACCCCAACTGTTGGTATAATGCAGGGTGTAAACAAAAAAGCCAATATTTGAAATATAAGTGCCGATTCCCCTTGTCGATTTTTTAGGGTTTTAGATTGTCTTCTCGTGAACTAAAACCTAAGGGCATAGAGTGCCCGTCTTTTTTCGGGCGCGACTGTTTTGTAGATAAGAGGCTGTTATTCGGCTAGTAAAACGTGCGATTTATGAGACAAATAGACTCTCTGGGCTGGGTTTTAATCGTTAGATTATAAAAATTATAATAAAACACGGTAACTATATAGCAAAAATAACAATGTACCAACATAACCATACCTAGAATAGGGGTTGATCTGCATTTTAGTTCTTAACTGTTGCGTCACAAACAAAAGGTGGCGCCCTTTGTTGCTAGTAGTAATGAAAAATTCGGTCAACCGATCCTCGCTAGCCTCTGCAAAGAAGCAAAGAAGACGACAAACAAGACAGAGACATAAGACGATACAATGACGAAAAAATAAAATAAAAAACGACAAGAGCATAAAAATCATAAAATGGTAGCAGTGTTAAGGCAGTATTCAATGGTGAAATTTTATAACATTTGGTTTATAATATTATTTATTTTTAATTATAATAATTATAATAATAAAATTAAGGAGGTTTGTATTTTGACATATGGTAAGATTTGTACCGTAGGTGTTTTTAAAATAATAATTGCATTGAGGCTTGGGATAGATCTATTAAGCGTACCACAGCAGAGGATCTGAGTGAATAATTGAATGTCGGTCAATTTTCTATTGCAACTGTTTATTAGGTGATACGGTCTACAGGCCGTATCACCTTTGTTGTTAAGATTTTTGTTTATTTATTCTTTTCGTATCTTGTCCTTGGCTGTTCTCTAAAACGGTTACGGATATTTTCTTGTAAGTTGGTCAATTTATAGGCCTATATCCGAAATTGTTTCTAAAATTTCTGTTTGTGGCGTCAAGGTCCCGTACCGCCATCTACGCGTAATTTTGTGAAATTCTATGATTGGCTATAACTTTCTTGCCAACAGGAATTTTTTAATGAAACTTGACACACGCATGCTTCATATGAAGGGTCAACTCCCTGTGCCATTATTTTACATGCGATCACAGATTCGTCCGCGCGTACGTGTGCGTCAAAGTTTCAAAATTAATTTCTAATCAATTATTCACGCGTTTCACGTCATTCTGAGCATCCCAAATTTGTACAATTTGTTCATGCTGCCAGCGCATATTTGCGCACACGGAGTGTACAAAAGCTAACAATTGTAGATTTGTTTTACATGGTTTGGGTTCCTGATACCAGATTCACATATTATTCCATTGTTTGTTAGTCACGTAAGGGCAATAACAATGACGTACGGGCGCATCATCAGACATACGAATTCGCATGCGCGTTTATGTGTACATATAGTGAAAAAATGCCAAAATTACGCCTATTTTAAATTATTTATAGCTCCTTAGTAGGATGAAAGGTAACCCACATTTTTTACATAGTTTTAAAGCATATGAGTTGTAAATATGATTTCATGTTCTCATTATGGTTTACATTATGTTTTAACAACTTCTTATTGACCTTAGAACTCAAAGGTGTGTTCAATTGTATGAGTATGGAATTTTTCATATATGTAATTGAGGTTATTTCGCTAATTAGGCCCAGTGATCAATTTTCACCGAAATTTGTATATTATTTGGATAAGATAACGTATTAAATTTGCCCATGATTGCGTCATCAAATATCCACAATATCATTTTTTAATTAAATTTCAACATGTACCAGGTCAGTTTGATGAAATATGACGGCCTCTGCATGTGCCATGGTGCGTATATTATGTAAGCATATGAGTTTTAGATATGATCCCATGAATCATTATGGCTAATTGAATGTTGTGAGGTAACCTTATTAACCTTGGAACTCAACTGTTAAAAAAGAGGAGTACGGAATATGTTATTCATTTGAGGTTATCTCGCTAATTCTACTTCTATTTACTTCCAATTTTCAGTATATTATAGCAGAGACAATTTTCTTTCTATCAGTGTTGAGTTATTTACTATTTTATGACGTCATCATATTTTAATGATCGATTTAAGTTACATCAAAATCTATAGTGTTTAAAAAAATAAATTTGTAAATATAGTGGATTATTATAATAGCATCAGTGAGTAGAATAGAATACTGCATCACGTTTTCATAGTAGCGAGAGAAGCTAGAAATGCTGTATTATTCAGATGAGATACTCATCGCCTTATCCTGGATGGATTTATAAATACAGTGCTGCTGCCATCTTACAACTTTATAATGACCTCAATGCTATCTTTTTCCCATGAAAATTTCAATCTCTACTGGTCACTTGTCAATATAAACACCTGTTCAATGTCAAATCATCAAACTGTTATTCCTGCTTTTACAGTGTTTGCTTACTTCATATTCAGATAGATTATCTGTACATGTGACATTAATATATCATGCAACATTATATCAAAGTATATTTGTGAATGAATACTGCTGGAATACTATTGTTTAATAGTTTGAAATTTTGATTGCACATGTCAAACATTAATCACACTTTCAGGAAAAAATGTATTCAAATTCATAAGAAAATGTATTCGTTGCAAATCAAATATGACACCACTATATACGACAAAAAACCACGCGGCTCTCTCTCCACCTGATATTTTGTACCAGATGTGTCTTAAAAAAACACTGATAAATTGTTTAACAGTTACTTTGCAATTCTCTACGCTGAGTCTATTAGTTCATAGTACTCCCCTGAAGATTTCTACGAGGACAATTGTGACGTAGCGGACTCTATGGATGATTATAACATCATCATCGTCATCATTGATTGCCAACGCCCGTAAAACCTTATTCGTCGTAGACGAATAGTATGTCTAGTTTTGTGTTTGTGAGCGTTTCTAGCGTGGTATTCATGGTTTTTAGTAGGCCTTTAAAATTAATCGGGAGTTTGCTGTTTTAGTTAAGTATATCTATATTAAAGTAAGGTAATTCTTCTTAAGGGGCGTATCTAGGAATTAAGGAAATGGTTGCTGAAGCATTATGCTGTTTCCTCCGTCTCCTCTAAATGGGTGATCATTTCCTCTTAAGAGGGTGGAGGGTGCTCGACCCCATTCTTTATAGTTTTATGCTAATTTTATTTTTTACCTTTCAATGAGAAGTCTTACCATCCTAAGCACCACTGGATACGGCACCGCTCATGAGTAGTTTTGACAAAATGTTTAAGTATGAGAGAAACTGATCACTATGCGTTACTAGTAGGCATTTGTTTTATTGCTTACGAAAACAAAACATATTTTTTTCTTTTGTTCCAGAAATTATGCTGACTCTTACGGAGGCGACAACATTTTTAGAAGATGTTCTATGTATCAAAGACGTGGATTTCAAATTCAAAGATAACAAACTTGAACTGCTCCGAGAAATACTTCGTAAATTTCTCTACTATCAACCATTTCAAAATGTTATTATTTTGAGTATAGATTCAGAAAAGCGCAACCTACCAAAATTTGATGAAATTAAGGATGATTTATTTCAAAGGAAAGGCGGTCTTTGTTATTCAGTCAATCAATTTATGAAGGTATTACTCGAAAAGATTGGGTATGATGTCTTCCATATCAGTTGTTCGGTAATGAAAACAAACTGTACTCACCTATGTACTCTTGTGCGAGATCTCATAAAACCCGGCGATCTTCACATAGCAGACGTCGGCGTTGGGTACCCGACAGGGGATCCAATACCCTTAAATTTTGATCTAGAATCCCCCGTTTACCACGTTGGATTTCTATATTTCAAGTTCATACGTAAGGAGAACGTAATAACTCGGTTGCAAAAACATGATAAGCGGTATCCATTTCCAGTGAATATTGATAGCAAGGCATGGCATGTATTTATGGACATGGACTTGACTCCTCGTGAATTGGAATACATACAGCCGACAATGAAAGAGGTTTACACAATTCCAGGAGCTTATGGTAATCCGTTTTTAACATCATTAACATGTGTTGCATTTAAAGATAACAAAATCTTCGGTTTCAAAGATGCTGACTTTATCTACGAGGATGATGAACATCAACTGGTTTTCAAAACATTGGCTTCACGCGAAGATCTTGTTTCGAAGATGTCAATTTATTTTCCTCAATATCCTATAACAATGGTGGAGACTGCGCTTGATGCCTGTAGGTGTCTTAAATTTGATTAAAACTATTATATATATAT
>JAOTQE010023181.1:0-10580 GCA_025631205.1 Nesometra sesokonis | reverse complement strand
TAAAAATTTGAGAGAAATCCATTTTTTTACATCTGCCACCAAATCTTTGATTTTTATGGACAACTACTCTTAAATGTGCTTGAAACATTGAAGGCAGCATAAACAACTGATATGACAAGTTGCGTAGAATATTTTCGCTTGTCAAATCCATAGGAGTGCATGGAGCCAATGGTGGAAAATTCTCTCGCATCGCAGTAACAGTTTTACTTCTCTAAAAAGGAAAATAATTCTTAGATAACCAGGTTAACATGCATATGGTGGGACACAAAATGCAATGTAACATGAAACAAAAATAAATAAATACAAATTGAATTTACATGTTTTGATTTAATCATTTTTCTGTCTTCTTAATTCTTCCATACAATATACTATTGCACAACAATCAAAGACAAAAGTACAAATAACTATAATATCACTTCCACATTTAGAACTAAAAATTAATTACTGTAAATGGAACAAGTCAAAATAAAAACACCTTTTTATTAGAAATAGCTAGCGAAAACAAGGTTAATATGTAGCACCTGGGGGAAAGGAATTTACAAATCCCAATTTTTTGCTTAAGTAAACTATAATAAAGACAAAATATACTAGCAAGTATTCCTGGCACTGTACAGTCAATAAATCTTTAAAACATTAGCAAAGCCTTAAAGAAAATGTAGACTTAATGCAAGGATTCAGTAAGGGTATTTCACTAATGCAATTTATAACCACACAAATACTAGGAGTTTGTAAATTTGTGTGGAAGGACACAAAATTGGCTCGTACCTTCTAACTGTAAAAAGCAAGTACACTATAATTACTTGGTACCAAGGAACAGTACAAGTAATAAGGGGAAGATTTTGAATGGGGAGGGGGCACTTGGCATACACCCACCTCTTAAATTTTCTATTTCCCAAAATATCCATAAATTTTGACGCAGAATTTACAACGTAAAAGATGTGCTCATTTGCAGATAAAGCGCACTCAATCTTTAACAAAATCCTGAATCTGCCAAATCTGTCCATTCAATGAATGATGGATTTTATGAATGGTCTAATAAATTATGGAATTATACCTGAATAGGCCAACACATTTCGATAATCTTTCACAATGAACCATAAAGTCATTACAGGTTGCATTATTTTTTACAACCTTTGCTCCTTGATTTAACCATGGACAGATTGTGGAATTTTACTGTTTATAACCTGTAAAAATAGATGATTCAATTTATATTTCAAATATAAATGCTACTTGGAACAAAGGGTTGTGTAATTTGTTGGTTTTTCGTGAACCAACAAAGGCTTCAATCTAAGTCTATCATTTAGCTCATCATCAGCTCTATAAGTTTATCCCCACTTTCTGTAGGATGAAGTAGATGAGAGTGTGATATTCTTGTATATTGGACACCAGTCCATGGCAGGTTACTTCCATGCCATTTCCTGGTATCCATTATATAACTTGATAGATTGAAGCAATACGAGTAGTGTTTTGTCAATGGGTTCAAGTAACTGGCAACACAAGCTTAAAAAATATTGATATTCAATAGAAATATTTCATAGCTTTTCACTTGCTGAAGTGTTTTTATGAAATTTGATTGACCCAAAAACACTACATTACTGTTTAAATAATAGAGAAGCTAGCAGAGAGGATGCTAATATTGCAAAAAGGAAAGAATTTGGACTTAACCAATAAATAAATGAACCAATGAATGAATAAATTGAATATGAATTTAACTAAGTGACTCTACACTGTCTAACCTAAAATTTTCTCAAAATAAAAGCCCAATGGTAAGTAAAACTTATGGAATGTATTTTTTGAATAAAAGGCTTAAATTAAGAATTTTGTTCATTTCAAAAAATGTACTACTTAAATACAAACATAATTGACACAAAAAATATATGCCTTCTCTTTTTTTTTACAAAGAAACCCTATTAATAAAAAGACAGTTTATCCTTTTTAGTGACTATCAATACTTTTGTATATCATCAATGAACACAAAAAGACTATACCTGTCAACTCTCATGCATAATGCGCGAGTCTCAAGCACTGGGACATATTTTTGACGTCTCGCACATAGATAATTTTTTTCACGCATAGACAGTAATGCAAATAGTTTTTCTCACACGAGAAAATATAGAGCAAAATGCGGTAAAAATGGCCCAAAGATAGTCGTAATTTGGACTGAAACAGACAAAAAATGCCAGAAGAGGTTTGCTTTTGCTTGTCAGTTGGATCGACATTTGAGAAAATGTAGACCAGCACTGGCGCCGGGGATTGTCTCGCGCATAGGCGCAAAAGAAGTTGGCAGGTATAAAAGGCACATCACACAAACCTAAAATCAGTACTACTTAGTATTTTGAGCACAATTAAGTACTATCCACCCATCTATAATGGGTGCAGGACAGCAGTTCCCACATTAAAATTCTGGTGGGAAAAAGTTTGCCAAAATGAATGTTGGCCTCCATTCCAATTTTGTCAGCTAATGGTCTAGAAAATGAGATCTCAACTGGTGTGAACAATCACGTTACTGTTGATAACTGTTTTTTTTAAAATTTTTCATAGCACGTAAGTACAAAATTGGTGTAATGGAATGTGTAAATGTGTGCCAAGCTTTATTGGAAACCATTCAGCACTTTATGAGCCTTTTGCGGACAAAATTGTGGTCAACATGCATAAAGCTCAGTCCAGACTATCATTTTTTTTTAAAACCAAAAACTTTGACATACCAATAACATGGTCATGGTGATGTCATATCATGACCATACATATAAATATTACCATAGATAAATCATTAGATAAGGTTAAATACGGTGTTCAATTTAATTAATTTATTTAATGATTTATCTATGATTTAACAGTGTTAGCGGCAATTTCGATTTAAATATTACCATATATGGATATGATCAAAGTTTTTGTCAAATAAATTTGATAGTTTACATAAAGCATAGTAGGTTTAATGTATTTTTTACAATACATAAACATATATGATGATAAAAGTTCATTGATTTTCATCATGAATTATAAAATATTCACCGAAATATTAAGTAAGCAGACAGATTTATTTTACAATATAATACTGAATTAATTTTTTTATCACATTTGTCTCTTTGTCCCATCACTGATGATATATCACACACTCCAAAATATCTTTAAAATATATTAAATAATGATGGATAATAATTTACAATGACATAGTATAACCCTCCGATTAAAATGGAATTAAATTTGGATAAAAAGAAACTAGCTCACCACCACAGTTGGCCGCACACTGCGAGTTAAAATGATTATGGAGTTTTGAGATCCTCCGAAACCAGGTTTCAAACATGATCAGATTCAGGCATACATAGTTGTAAGTAAATCCTTTGTCCATCGCAAGTTACTTCCCAACAATTTGCCGGTACTCATCATACAGCTAGGTAGACTGAAGCAATGCGAGTAGAGTGTATTGCCCAGATGCACAAGCAACTGACGTGAGCGAGTCTCAAACTCCCCAACTCTCGATTGGGATTCTGAACCGCATATATTAAGGTGGCAAGAACTATACGGTGTTTTGATTAAAGTCACAAGATGGCTTTATGCATCTGTATTGAATTAAGTATTACAACAGATGGCGAGGACAAATGTGAGGTCTCACCACATAATGAGTCTCATGGTAGAAAAATCCAAAGTTGAGTTATTGGTACCTTCTAATAGAGCATAATATAAGCTGTAATCTACACTTTAACTTACATTATTTGGATAAGCAGATCCAAATATATGAGCATTTGAAGCTTTCATGGATGGAAACATTGTTTCGAGAAATACGCCCATAAAACAATCGAAAATAAACAATTTAAAGACTATAAATCACATATTCTGGATGGAGGACACTTTCATGCATGAAAACTAACCTAAAAAGTATACTGTATTGTAATGAAATATAAATACCATAGTACTCATAATTGATTAAAACTAAATTTCTCTAAAATTTGACTTCAGACCTATTTTGGTGATTATCTCAATTTGATCTCACCTACGGTGCGACTCACTTTGTGTTGAGACCTCACAAATATTAACCTGCCAAGAATATAAAAATAACCGGTTTTTTTTAGGAAAAAAGTGCTAATTTTCAAATATATTAACCCACATGGCAAATTATCAAATAAATCTACATTTCCATAAACTATATACATTATTTTTTACATAGAAGACATACCTGTAATCAATCAGAATAAAAAATAAGGAATATGACTACGTTAGGGGTTGGGTAAACGGAGGCTGGGGAGGTTAATTTGTTTGGATATTCTTAAGCAAATATTACCATAATCTTACAAATTAAAATTAGGATACTTTATTAATTAATCTAGACACTCAAATTTGTTTCAAATTGTATAATATAAAATTACAGAGAAATTAAAATTCAATCTTAAAATAAAACATTACAAAATTATTGTAAAAAAAGAAAAGTAGCCAAAAGTGGAGTAAAGTGTAATGAAAGAAGGTGGGAAGTGAAATGATTAAGTTTACAGTATTTATATATTTATATGTGCATATTATTGTATAATATTAGATATATTATTATATATACACATATTTTCAATTATATCTAATTAACTAATCTAACCTAACTAATCCCAAGCCACTATGAACTAACAATAATTACATGTGAACTGATAAAATCATTAAAATAAATCTTGGGTAAAATAAATTATTGAAATTCTGAATGCCTTTCTTTTATTGAACACGGTAACATGTACGAGGTAGACTGAATCTATTCTAAATCACATGCACATCATCTTTTGACTGAAAAATACAGAAAAAAGTTTGATATTCTCGCAGCGGAGAAAACTGAACATTGTCCAGTTTGAGTAGCATTAAGCTCAGTCGATTGTTATATTATTTTAGAAGTAATAAACTGGTACATTTTCAGGTAAATTTAATTTTGCGGGTAGATTTGGGAAGGAACTGGCCTTTAAATTTGTATGAAGTACTGTACTGTGAGTTGAACCACCTTTTGAAAAAATAACACTCTCCAACTAGGTAGGTTTACCATGTTAATTACTAGAAAGATCTACCTGGTAACTAGGTAGTATATTTGGTGATTTTATTGATACATTAAGATCAATAAGTAATTTTGTTTTACGATGTCAGTTCTAATATAGTATGAAGGTCTATTAATGGCTATATTTACTTGCTGTACTTGCTAACAATATCCTTGGTAGTCTCCATTGAGAGGGGAGCTGGCATTGTGTTAGTTGAGAGTTTTATGGGGTTTGGTTATAGAATCATAATTTGTTCATGTGGTAGATAGGTAGCTGGTGTGTGGTAGTTTTCATATGGTTAATCCTGTTAACAACCCATAATCTAATAAGTAAATAATTCACTTACTCAGAGACCATGACTAACATTTTTTATCAACCTATATTTACTATTTACCTCTATGTGGCATGGTTCAATTTCATTGCCACTCTCTGTATTGTGGGGCTGGGGAGGGGAGGGGGTGGGGTCGAAATAATTAATCTGTAGTTGCTGTGTACAACATGGCTCATATGGCTGTTGAATTGATGCAGTACGGAATTGAAGATCACTTATTTTTTTTATTCAGTTGTTATATTTCTTTGTTTTCTTATTTATCATTGTTTTTGTATTTTGTGATGTTAGTATATACTTCAATACAACTTGAATCTTATGGAAGGTGGCTATGATTTAAAGCTAATTGTGTCATCCCAATTAGATTTGGGATTAGATGCCAGGAATTGAAGATCACTTATTTTTTTTATTCAGTTGTTATATTTCTTTGTTTTCTTATTTATCATTGTTTTTGTATTTTGTGATGTTAGTATATACTTCAATACAACTTGAATCTTATGGAAGGTGGCTATGATTTAAAGCTAATTGTGTCATCCCAATTAGATTCTATAAATCTCCTGCATACTTATACTCCTGACAGAAACTGTATCTTAATACATTTGCTGCACTGTAGTTTTGTGGAAATAATTGATTGATGATTAAACTGAATTGTTTTCCCATGTAATGCCAATTACATCCATAAGAACTCCACTGAATGTTTCCAGTTTTTTAAATTGGAAGTTCAAATTCTGAATTATGGTGCAGTACTTTATAAAATCTTGAAGGAACTGATGTTAACCTACAAACAAAACTGCTTGTGCACTAAATAGTATGTGCACAAACACCTGTATTACATTGTATGACATTAATGAAATTTGGATACATTTGATTAATGGTAAAATAATTATGGTTGTTTTTAGTTGGGCATTTTAATCTTTATTTTAAATCTAATTGTTTTAAATTGGGTGATAATATTTAACTAAAATTAAAGTATACATTTTAATATTAATGATATTAATGATTCAAATAGGATGATTACACACAATCATTTTTACAGTTGACTCAAGTCAACTTTGATATCGTTTTTGAGGACGATTCACTGCAATGCATTGTTACGAAAGGGAATATCACCGTATTTGGATCGAGGTTAACAAATTAAAAAGAAAAACTACTGTAAATTAATGTCTCTACTGTCTTTGCCCAGATATATATTTTAAATTGATGTTCAATAATTCAGATAATGCGAAAGTCGTTCCTGTTCTCATTTGAGTGTTGTATAAATACATAAATATTACTTTCAATATTATTGTACATCTTATAATCATCACATTCATTGCACAAGTTGGAATGATTACTATGGAATTAAGTAAAAGTTTAAATTAATTTACCAAAAACAAATGGTTTTTGGAGAAATAAAATTAATCTCCTTTCATGGAAAATGCAGATTTGAAACAATCCTTTAAGATACTTTAATTATACTGTGAAATTATTGATTTTATATAAATTACATATGTAGTTATCAACACCTACATGTTAATCGGTTAATTACAAATAAATAATATAAATATTTGTTATTGACTTCTTTGAATGTAAATATCAAGATAATTATGAACAATTCCTTAATTTTGAATCTTTTTATAACAAAAACAAGAATATATTTATTCTCTTATTAATATATAACTGCTTATTAAACCATATGGAAACAATACATTTTCTTAAATATATTTATATGTATAAACATGTTTTTTTTAACAAAATAACATGATTTTTAAGTCTTTGATCTTCTTTTAATGTATAACTTTACAAAGCTGTGACATAATAATTACTTGGTATATGGTCATATTTCTCTTTCTGAAATTCAAAAAATAATCTGGAACATCTTTGAAAGTATGCTACAATTAAACTGCACTCTATTATTGCTCTGAAAACGACTACTAACTCTTTGATCCTACTATATGTCTGAGATGCGCGTTCAGCTCCCGTGATAAACATTTATTTACTTGCGATTTCTTTGGTGCATTTGTGTCACGGACAGGAAGATATAAACCAACCTTCAAGCCATTTTTAGTTCTTTGCACCTCGTGTTTAGATTTCCGTGTTGGAAATGGATAAAACTCTGGAGTTTTCTGCACAGACATGTCGCCATCTAAACTATCGCCACTATGGCTACTACAATTGCTTCGTTGCGAGCAACTGGAAGAGCTTCGCGGACGCATACGATGCGATTTATGGGCTTGAGGCGTATCAACCAGCTGGGGCTGGAATCCCATTGTGGATACGTTGAACGCAACATTGCTCGCATCTGGGGTTACTAAAGTGCTGGTACCTTCTAAACTACTCGTCCGCGATAATGGCGGTTTATTTGTGACTTTCTTTTCGTGTGTAAGGCTTGACGTTGACAGATGATGTGTTTTATAGTCTTTATCAATGGTAGAGTTGTTCAAATTGTGATTTGTATCTAAGCTACTCTTTGTTTTGCCTTTTAACTCTTTTGAACATTTAGTTATCTTGCCATCAACTTCATCATCTTTCTTCCTACTTGCAGAACCTGACAATTCATGTCTATTTGCATGGATATCTTCATTACTCAATCCTTCCAAGTTCGATTCTCCATTTTCCATAGATACGGAATCATTAGTTTCTGCATCTTCTGCATTACTACCTTCTATATTCTTATTACTTTCTTCCTTTCCATTCTCTTTTTCCATCTGTTCCTTTTCCTCTTGTTTTTCATCTTTGACAATGTCTTTGTTCTCTTCATCTTTATTACCTTCATCGTCTTCATTTTCTTCCTCAATTTTCTCACCATTTTCTTTTACAATGCCAAAATCTATCAACCATTCTGTGACATGATCAGTAACTGGTGGTTCCTCCTCGGCACTACTTCCAACAACCTCTCCCATTATCTCTTCTGCATCTGCCATCATCGTCTCTGTGCTGACATCAGAGTTCATTGACCTATTGCAATCCAACGATGATCCCGATGTTGTGATCGATAATTTATCGTCGTCGTTCATAGATGTTAGCGTGCTACCGCTCCCGAAGTCTTTACGTGACTGCTGTGACAAGCTACCCGTGCTTCTGCCCCTGCCTAGTCTTCGATCAAGACCCTTGAATGTTTTGATCATTCTTGAAGTGTGTAGGTTATTGATTTCTTCATCTAAGTTGACAGCAGGAGAGATGTTTGGTCCATCTGTAACCTTCATATTCTTTACACCCAATCCTGTAAATAGAAAAATAAATTAATTACAGAAAGGTCCACTTTCCACCCGTAATTGACTTCTACGTTTGAATGAATGGTACAGAAATTTACATAAACACCTTATTGTATTAGTGTCAGTAGTGGACATTAATTGAGTAAACTTAAATTTGGATGGATTAACAATAAAGTACTTAAATATATAAGGCTTATGAATATCGTTGTAAAGAATTTAGTACCAGATTAGAAAGTATAATGCATATTTCAAGTATTATAATGCTTACTGCAAGTATTGAAATACACATTCCATCATGTTAGGATTCAATATTTTGACAAGGAAATACTCCATGCATTGAAATATACACCATCATGTAAGGATTAAATAAAGTTGAACCTCCCATAAGCGGACACCCTCGGGTCTTTTGTCTCACATTTCACGGCCTGTTCAACACAAATGGCCTCTCAAATGTCTAAAAATTTCATTGTATATTTTATTAAATATTGTTTATCATTTTAAAGATTAGTTCAGTAATATGATTCTCAACCATTACAGTATAAGGACTATTTTGTACATAAATTTTTATTTGTTGTACAGAAAAATCACTAAAGATTCAAGGATGCAAAAAATCCAAATTTTATGGGTATCTGAGTATACCTATACGAAGTAGCCTCAATGGGATATTTTGATCACAAACACCGCCGCCTCTGCTGTTTTTGTTATTATTATTATAATTAAGATTTATTTACCTTGATTATCTACAAACAAATGGTTCATAGCAGCCGGTGTCTCAATCTTTGCAGTCAGTCTTGATTTTGATGGAGTGTTCCTACCTAGAAATCCAAAAACAAAATCTTGTTATTAACTCTACCAATTGTAAGGCTATGTTACTGAATGATTAATTACAGAGATAGGGATAGCATAACCAATATTATGACAGGCACAACTGCTATAAAAAGTGCATCATTGAACATAATAGGCAACATACCTATTTTAACAATGACAAATTAGAATAAAACTTATTTTAAAAATGGCAACTTTTTGAACAAATTTAAGACAACGGCAGGGACTACAAGGGCTGACATTTCCAAAAACATAACGTCAAAATACTATACAAATATTTATAATAAACACTCAAGAAATATACATAAATGAATTGACTGCATAATGTTTATTAAATATAGAAGGTAAAGTTTTTAATATTGTCTGTCTGTCTCTCCATCTGTCTGTCTATCTATCTATTTATCCAATCTACATAATTACAAAATACAATTTACATATAAAACAAAAAAATGAGCTGATGCCTGTCCAGAAAAAAAATCCAGAAGTTTACAGACAGGTGAATTTACCATCAGTCACTGTTTGTTGAATATGGTAATTCTGTTATTTTTATCTTGTTTGCAGTCAATTAATAATTAGTCATAAGAAATTCTGCATATCTATAGAAGTGTGTATATTGTATTTAGTGGAGTGATTAACATATTGTTTGAAAGTTTTTTCCAAGATCTAAAATTAACAATTAAAAGATTTATTATAAAGACTACAGAAAATAGATATATAAATGAATCAACTATATACTGTATTATAAAAATATATACTGTAGTATAGTATTAACTACTGTTTGTTAATCAAATTATTGTAATTGTGTTATTTCATATTATTATTTTTTCAATTACTAATTAGCAAGAGGATTAAAATTCTGTAAATTAATAGAAATACTTAACCTCATTTACAGCGATTATTAAGGTATTATTTTTTAATGATGTGTCAGATTAAAAATTAAAAGACATAAAATAGAAACTACAGAAAAATAGATACAAAAATACATTGATGGTATACTACTATTGTAGTAGCCAAGTTATTCAATACTGCAGGAGTTTGTTATCTTTATATTATTATAAGCAAATTACTAATTTGAGGAATTTTGTCTAAGATTTATAATTAAAAAAATAAAAACAAAGGACAATTTATAATAAAGACTACTGTTTCTAATCGACTACAAAAATATAATAATGTTTACTAAATTTTTAAACGCTTCACCCAATCTCTATTCCAAAAAATTCATTAAATTAAATT
>JAOTQE010023170.1:0-10581 GCA_025631205.1 Nesometra sesokonis | reverse complement strand
TTCTAGTCCCAAGTTCTTAAATTTGATGTTACTTTGATATGAGCAAGTTAATTTAAAAATTAATGTTGATAATTTTTGTATCATTTTCAACTGACAATACATCTTTAATATTCTAATTTGTAGTGGAATAATCATAATAAGCTACCGTACATAGGCCTATAGGCATTAGACCTATTTCTTTAAAAAGTTTAATTTTCAGAATCAATCTAGCAGGATGGGTGTATAAATGAGAAGCTCGACTGTAGGGTCTATTGCACAGTGAAATTACAATATTATGGTTGTCATGTTACTCTAGAATGTGATTGTACAAAGTTTATTTTTTTATAGACCTAAAAGGAAATCATATTAGAGCAATTTGTAGTAGTAGTTTTTCCAAATGGTCGCTGGCCATTAAAACACCGGGATAATGTTATGCGATAATTTTAACATATCGAGTAATTTTCCACTGAGTCACACATAAAAATATTGTAATCATTATTATAGCGTAAAAATAGTACCTATAAATTATTGTACAAAGCGACTCAATCAGTGGCATTCCAGCGTTAAGCATCTATTTTACAAAACGCACTGTAGAGTAATAAATTTGTCACAACAACACATTACGGCACCTGTTCGTAGCTTTCAACTTTTTACGAATGATCCTACGATAATTAGTGGTAATTTTAACAGAAAAGTCGAACAGATTAAACTGGCCTCTGCGTAAGCTACGCCTTAATTTTAAAATTATGCCTAATATTTAAAATCTCAATAAACTGGTGTAAATGTTGGGTTTAATATACTTTTTCCTAATTTTGATTTTGTAAGATAGTGTATATCATCATCATCATGTATATCATCATCATCATCATCATCATCATCATCATCATTATCGTCGTTGTCGTCGTCGTCGTCATCATCATCATCGTCATCAACGTCGTCGTCATCGTCAGAATCATCATCAGCATCATCATTATCATTATCATCATCGTCACCAACGTCGTTGTCGTCATCATCCTCATCATCATCATCATCACATCATCATCATCATCATCATCATCATCATCACCACCAACTTCATCATCATCATCATCATCATCGTAAGCAACGTCGTCCTCATCATTATCATCATCATCTTGCTTTTTCGTTTCGTTTGTCAGTCACAGCCCCATTTTCTTCAACCAACAGTAGGCCTATTTAACGCATCACAGCAAAGGTAAACTTGCGATACGCGGAGTACTTGGCTTGACTGGTTTCCATCCAGGTCATACTGGTTAGTACTGTCAGCACCTCGCTTTCCCCCTGTTACTTTCAGTCTAGTCCATTTGACGCGGACAGGTCTGATGTTTCGTTTGCGTGATATTATCGTCTCATGACATGTCACAGAAAACATTTTTGAATTCTGGTACACAACTCTGAATATTCACAACAGGGCATTTGTCGTTCGTTTGGCGATAATCCAACGTCCTAATACAGAAGCAGATTATTTGACGGTTTAAAACAACCTACATTCATCGAAATAGGAAGGTTTATTACAGCTCCGTGCCTATAGTATTATTACAGCTTTATTTTCGCATTTTTCTGTATTTTCTCGTACTACTTTGCGAGAGCGTCGATTTAAGTTGAAAAGTGGAGGGGGGGGGGAAGGAGACAAAAACAAGAAGTTGCAGTCGTGGCGCCAACGAAGAGGGTCCGGGTGGACGTGGTTTCCAGTTTTGGTTTGGCAAAAAAACCGTCATTTCTCCGTTTGTATGTCTATTTTTCTATTTTTAGGGTCAATTATACAATGTTTTATTGATAAAAAAGATGAAAGGCTTACCGCTTTTTTAATTTTTACATTTGTTCATACATTAACAAAAAGTGTGGGCAGGGGACAATTGATATCATGTCTCCCACATTGAAAAGTGGGGGACACAAATCAACGCCCATGCTACTTGCTTAGCACCAATATGGATCTATTGTCTCAATTTGGTATTAAATCAACACATCGCAAGTTATAGGCCTAATACGAAAAAGTAATGATGCAATTTTTCACATCCATTTTTTAATATTGAGGGGATAGAAAATTGTGTTTACGATAAAATTAATAGGCCTATCAGTAGCCATGTAAGAGTGTGCTTGGCTTTGAAAGTCTATATAGGGCTGAGATTGATACTGTAAATCCAGGACCTAAATACATTACGAAATGGAATATTGGATTGGTTTTTTTTCCTGTGAGACTCCCCATCTTTATTTCAAATTCCTACTTCAAGACGTTTGTGAATAAACTACAATATTTCAACAAAATGCCGGTACCAACATACCAAATACGTTAATTATGACATGGCCTAGGCCTATAAAAATGTTGGCCAACTTAATTCATTGAAAAAATATTTAAACAAATTTGGCTTTGCATAACAATTGTAATACTTGATCCTATACTTAAAATTGTTAATGAAACGAAAACTAACATTCAATTAAACAACTATAAATCACAATTTTTCTCTGTCTCAAAAAAAGATGAGGGTATTTATTGGTTTGTTCATAAATGGATATCACAACCTAAGCTTCCCTATGCCCTCTTACATTTGCAAACTTACGTATTGGTTTTTAAATAATAGTGACGTTTCGCAACTTTACGAAATACGAAAACGGATACGTCATAATTCTTGAAACGTTTGAGTAGAGCACATTGAATATCTGTCACAGTTGGTCCATATTTTAGGACGATAATCAACGATTCGAGGTGGAAAATTTGATATATTTTTAACACATCTGGCAACATTATAAAAAATGTAAGTACGACGTATCCGATTTCGTAATCGTATTTCGTAAAGTTACGAAACCTCGCTAATGATCTACAATTATCATTATATGTTTTCAACTTCAATAACGCCGACAAGCAATTTAACGTCTAGACCTGATGGGTTTTCGTGCTAGAACACGATAGAGGAAACAACGACGAATGACATATCAAAATGGTTTATAAAGCACCGGCCATTACTGCGTAGTGCGCAGCAGCCGAGGAGATAAATCACCACTTTATGTGCCTGAAGCTGCCGCCAAAACAATGTAGGTCATACAGAACGAACCAGTTGTAAGTACATGTTAAAGCACGGAGCTATTAAATAGGTCCATAGAGATATCTCTATTAAAAATAGAGATATCTTTATTTTCGATTAAATGTCAATTCGGCCCGCCATACTCCATGGTTAAAGTGAGTTCGACTTTGGTTGAAGAGTTTTTAAATCGAAACGTTGTTTTTATCGTTAACCCAGAAAGACTTGAACTTGGTATAGCTTGGTACTTGCCAAACCGACCACTACCTGAGGGGAAGCATTTGGCAATGTGATACATGATCCAGAAAATAGTAATTACAGGTCGACAGGGAAGTAGCAACAAAATAAAACTTTCGAATTTCTCTACATACTTTAGTAAACACTCTTTACGCTCGCGTTTAAATTGTAGTACGCCCTCTAGTGTTGTGCTGAATTTGCCAAAAAGTAACAATTCGTACATTCCTTCGCTCAAAAGTAAGTAAATAACTTGTTTTTGCAAGTCTAATCTTACACGCCTGGCCAAACGTTACCCCCACATGTTACGTTTAAATTGGTAATATGTATTTTTTATTTATATGATACGAGTGATATTGTTTAATGTGTAGATATATTTGACAATCTCTCCTTGTTCTTACGTTTCGCTGAACACCGTCCGCGACAAGACCACGCCAAGCGTATGAACTAAAACTGATTTCTATTTTCGCATGGACGCTCCTGATAGAAAGCCCGGTGATTTGTCTTTCTTTGATGCTGCTAATCCGCCGACAGAGACCCAAGGTCGTCATTCTCCAGCCCCATTGAGCTGTTAGGCCTGTTAACATGGTTTGATAACGACCTGTTTCATTCTTCGTTTTGTAACAGAATTATCACAAAATGTTGCTGGTTTTATAGTTTTAAGATGTGAACCACAATATATTATCAGGAATGTAAAAAAAATATCCCTGATATTATTGGCTTTTGTGGAAGTGTTTTCCAAACTGTGCCATTCCTATGCATAGGTCTACTAATTTTCAGTTATGATGATAACATAAATTTTGTTTTTACCAATAGTTAAATTAGTGTTATTATCACAACCAACATAGTCCAGGACTAATTCAAATTTAATCTAGGAATAACTGTCTTTGCTATTCTCAAAAAGTGTCTAATGTTTGTCCAGATATAAACCCTGACTACACATTCTAAATTTTGTTTGCCGAGAAACCAGGTTTATGGATAGTCCAGGATCAAATAGTGCTGATCTAGGGTTAGCCTTGGACTAACTTTCGAGAATACTAGCCATAGTTGTCATACCCATAGAAAACAGTAAGCCTATTTCTTCTCTATTTATGTTATAAATGTTAAAAAATATTGTTCAGCACAGTTTTTTTAAATAATATTACTAAAACCTTTGTGTTTCTGATCAATCATGAATAGGCCTACATCTTTAATTTTATCTTGAAATGTTTGAAAACCTGGTGCGTAATAAGCCTAAAGATCATGTTACCGTTGATAGAAATTACTCGCTGTAAAGTGTTTTCATGGTCACTCGCCCGCTGCGAGCGCTGCGTGGCATTTCGCGCGATCCTTTTCACACAACGACTGGTATTTGCTCGTATCACAACGTAATGATACACTCGTTTTACTTTGCTCAATCATGTTTTATCATACCTCTGCAGTTTTTCCTTCAACAACATCTCATTTTCTTCAACGATGTTTCCCTTCCATCCTTTCTTTAATCATGGAGTAAAGAGTTTTTGTTTTGTATACCGGCTTCAGACCCATAGGCCTATTATATAAACCATTAGTTAAGAGTAATTATTTATAACTATTCTGTTTAACTAGACTCACATTTCATCGTTATTGACAATAATATTAACAGAGGATGTTTTTCAGTTTCATTTAACGTCACGTCAAAAAATATCCTCAATAAACGAAGAGTATATCGTTACGCCCTCACCTTAAAATGTCACCATATGAAATGAAATAGCTTTTAGGTTTATTATAGGAACAACAGACTTTGTCGAATTGCTTTAGGCTATAATCAACGACTGTAATTTGCCGTCTCCATCACGGTACCAGAAGCATGGATAATTTTATACGAGGGTAAGCAATTAACCTTCGGCTACCGTCTCACCATGTACGCTAAGTTAGCCATGACCCCACGTCTATCGCCTCACCATGTTTGCTAAGACAGCCATGACCCCCACACTTTGTGTTAACTAAAAAGTTTATAATAACTGATCTTTCCCTTGTTGTTAAATTGTCTATACGCTTTCCCTCCTGAAAAAAAAAACAAGATAGGCCTACTTAGTAAACGATTTTCTGAATGCAGTATTCACGAATTATAGGCAGGGGCGGATCCATCCACCGAAAAAAAGGTGCAGGGCGCAGTTTCAGGTCCTGGTTTTATTCTGAAAAGCAGAAAAAAGGTTATTTCCCCAATTTAATGGTCTGGTACTCTATTTTAGCCCGTATTTTGGGTTTTTTATGGTAGATTTTGGACCCGGCGCACATAATATAAATCCCCCCCCCCCCCAAATCCGCCCCTGATAGGCCTACCTATTAATGAATTTGTCAGTGAGAAGAGATTCGTGCTTACTAAAAAGCATAAAGAGACGGAAAACGGGCGCGCGTCGTGGACAGGGAGATTTCGAAACTTCACAAAATACGAAAACGAAAATGGATATGTCATAAATTCGTGTAACGTTTATATCTGTCACAGTTGGTCAGTATTTTACGACAATCATCATCAATCCATAGGTAGACAATTTGATATATATAAACATATTTATCAACTTTAATAAATGGTCGTAGGCCTATCTGTTTTCGTTATCGTATTTTGTAATGTTGCGAAGCCTCCCTAAGATATCTACAGTTTGCTCCACGTGGGCCTTTCTGTGGGCGCGCGTACCAGATTCTTTGTGCTCTCACTGATTTTACGCGTTTTTTAAGGTTTAGCGTTAAAAAAATAACAGAATTCTGAACAATTGAACCTTTTAAAACACGTTTACAGACTAAATAAATCGATCGATTCAGATGTGTATTGTCGTTTTGCATAGTGACAGTCTCTTTAGACCTCATTCACAGGTTTCTCATTCAGAATATAATCAGGTAGTCAATTAGAAATTTGAACCACAATTTCAGAACAAAATGCTGTTTATTCCGTTATTGAGAGGGTCGTCTGAAATAAGACCGTCAATAGTCTGCACTTGTGTGTGCGCCTTGCCGTTTTATTGCATTGCATTGCTTTGGACCAATCGACGACCCCGATAGGGTGTTTATTTTCAATTGGAGTTGACAGCTGCCTCTAGGCCACCAAATCTAATTTAATGACCACGATTCAGTAGAGTGAGTTCGACGGCCACATTAGTTCATACCGTATGTTTTCTGGACTCGAATAACAACTCGTTTTCATCGTTTATTTTCGTCTTGGATAATACTATAGCCAACAAACTTGTTATCTGCGTGTATACGCAACGGAATTCACACTTTCCTGTTACATACTGGCGTGGCGCTGTTACTAACTACTGTACTTGTATAGATTGTTACTCAGACTCACAATGCATACGTTGATTGATAGAATCTAATGCTGGTTTATTTTCCAATTCACAGAGCTAGCGAACCGGCTAGGAGATCCACTCACTCTTCGGATTACGGCCTAGCTACATGGAAGGTTATGGGGCAGAGGCGCTTCAACAGCGCGGCTTTTTGCCCGATCGCATTTCTCATCAAATGTGTTATTTTCTGTAGTTTATTTCAAACAGGTAAGTCTACTTTTTGAAGTATATACATAATAACAATTGTGTTTAACATACAATTATCATCTAAATTTCGATTAGTTATTTGTTTAAAATATCTACACTTCACTGTGTTTTTCAACACTGTCACTGGCTAGCATGAAGTGTAATTTATTACGAACGTAATTTGATTTTAAAATACAATACAGATACTGTATACTGACTCTAGTCGGAATTCGTTGCGTCCTGTACAAACAGAAACAAATACGATTTATATTATATAGAATAATGTAATGTGTTTGTAATAAGTTTACAATTCCTCCAAGGATGTTACCGAGCCATTTTATGGCAGACGTTCGGTAAATTTATTCAAAAAATATGAGGTTCAGAGGCAGATTTAAGGGGGCACCCATTTGGAATAAAATATATAAATATCATTAACATTGTGTATAAAACGAAAATATTAAGCAATCATAAGACAATAATTGTTCCTTTAACACGCCCCTGGGGCCATTTCCGGACATCAAAAAGACCAAGTTTTTCCGGGGAGCATGCCCGACCCCCTAAAACTTTTACTCTCCACCACCCCCACTTTTTCGAAAAGTCTGTATCCGCCCCTGACGTTATTCATGACATTAATAGTATATCAAAGTTATTATCAATTATTACAATTCTTCTGTTACGAACAATTTTTTGTAGCAGACGCTCGGTACATTCATTCAAAAATAATGACCTTATTTTAATAAGGTCATTAAAATGACATTAGTAGGAAATAAAAGTTATTATCAATTCTTCCTTTCTTTTTTTCCTCAGTTTTTTCTCAGTTCTCTTCTGATTGTAAAGTACTTCGTTGTTCAAAACAATACACCTCGGCAACAGAGAGTCTCACAGAGTCCGATGTCCTCTTACGTTGCCAAGCACTGGAGAGATATCGAACTTGTACCCAGAGGACAGCAAGTTCTTGCCGTGGAGATCTTAACTACCACACAATTACTACATACATTCCCGATTACATGCAGGAGTACGACTGCGCTAATGTATTAGCCAACGTCCCGACAACGACGCGTCGTCCGAAGGGCACGCGTGAGTTGACGGTGACTGCCCGCCAACCCCGTCCAACGCCACCACAACGGGACAGTACTTGTGACTATCATGGCCCGCGTAGGGCCAAGGATTTAACACATTGTGGTATTTTTGGAGACCCACATTTGAGAACGTTCTTTGATGAATTTCAAACGTGCAAAGTATCTGGTGCTTGGCCATTGGTTTACAACGATTATTTAGCTGTCAGTGTCACCAATATACCAGTAAACGGGTCATCTGGAGCCACCGCTACTAGTAAGGTGAGTTCAATTTAGAAGCCTAATTATTTGTCTTTAATATTTTTAACCAATCTGTTCAGTGGCTAGGTCAATTATTATTGGGCATCACCTGGCTATTGTAATTCTGGCACAAATTGGACTCTTAGCCCCCACGTTGCTTATTGTCTGCCGAAGTAATTACGTTTAGCTTAAAGACCAAGAGGAATATGTATACACAAAACAGTTCCAGGCGTACAATGGTCATTTACATCCGAGGTTTAAGCTAGTTGATCCTTGAATGAACAATGAAAGACGGTCACATGAAATACAGGTACCGAATTAAAACTGTTAAGCTTTTGTATAATACGGCAAGAATGAAATGTTTACAGTGGTATAGAACATTTCTCTGGGCGAAATCCACTGGGACATGTGACTACTTACTATTCCATATGCTTTTCGAGTGTATAGTGTATCTGTTATGTTAAGATGTGGTATAGTAAAATTTGAGAATGTTCTTGAACTTTTGAAATTAACCGGCCATTGAGTCGCGCATGATCGACGACGTGATGGTTGTAAATGATAATTCTTAAAATAATAATATTCTAAACATAAACTATATCATGTAAGATAATATCTCGATAGCGCAGTTGGTATAAACGGTAAATTTCAGATCACCTAGAGAATGAAGTTTATAAACAGGGTCGGCGGAACGTTTTTGAATTAGGGGGACGAGGTTAAATTTTGCTCAGCTGCCCTATCCCGATTAAAGTTATTGCCTCCAAAATTGTGCATTCCTGTTCCTTGAAGGTGGTTTTCCAGGCCGCAATATTTGTATTTAACATTATTTCCTTGCTGTTTTTCAATTGTGAATTGTGAATTTTGTAGTTGGGGTGACATTTCAGGGGGGACTATCCCCCCTTGAATTATTACTGGGGGACGCGTCCTCCAACCCCTCTTCCGCCGCCCATGTTCATAAAACCTAGTAATAAGTAATAGGACTATGTTTCTTCTGACTTGCGGCAATTTTATTTCCCTTAAAATGTGCACGAAGAAGTGTTTGTGAATGAGAAGACGTAATTATTAGTACAGAAGTATTTTGTTTTTGTGTTCTTTAGAATCTTACAGCTAAACTGTGGGCGAAACATTGCTGGTCTATGTAAACAACATTACAAATTGCAATGGTCTCAGTCGATCTTCTTACTGCTGTTCGAATTTGTCACTTTAATTCTATCACGCTAAACTGACCTCTCTGTTATGTTGGAATTAAATCATTGCGGTATTGCAAGAACACGCAAAAACACTCGGTTGTGCAACTCTTGTACGTTATAAGATCAGTTAATTGCATTAGTTTATTTTCCCTGTTAATTTTGTTACGGGGGCCCCTTCCTTTAATACACAACGAATTAAGCTAGGTCCTGTTATCAACTTCCAGACAATGATGGCTGCAACCATGCTTGTCGTTTTCTTTTCGTCACCAATTTTAACCCCGTCAACGTGTCTAGGCCTCAATCCTCAATTCGCTCGAGTTTAACAGTTTCTTGGCAAGCTCGAATATAGTACAGCAATATATGAATCACCCAACGGAAAATAAAACCCATAAGTGCTAAGTGAATTTCTATACCAATTTTAAGCATATAGGTTTCAAGATTTTTGTTGTAAACTAATATAAACACAGGAATTCAATAATTACATTAAAACGCAAAGAAAGCTAAAATCACAGTATAGGATCCGTACTAAACGAAAATACACGATCAATGTTGATATACCGATTAGAAATACCTGATTTAATTTTTATAAAAAAAAACATTTTAAAAATAATTCTTGTCGACATTAGTTGCCTTATGTTAGAGTTCCATACGCTTTCAATCATTTATAATTTATCTCCAGTTTCAGCCAAAAACAGCAATTTGATTGTAATCGCATTTCGTTATTGTTATTCTTTACTGGAGTTGCTCTCTTACCCCAGGCAGTAGTGGGTAAAGTTACCCTAGCCCACAGCGTGACGAAGATATTGTTACCCGTATGTATTAAGATAAACATTGGTTCTATTTAGAATACTAGTACGGTACATGCTTAACATTTTTGGACTCTATATTTTATTCGTTATTTAAATGTATAGTAAATATCTGAACATAACTTTACAATACCTGAAATGGAAGTATAAACATCCTGATTTATCTCGGGTTATATTATAAACAGGGCGAAAACAACATCCAGGCAAATGATGGGGCGCACTTTTTTCCACCAAGGTGGGCGTGTTCCCCATTGTGAATTTGACAAGCAATAAAATGGTTAGTTGCCCTTTTTGCGTGTTTTTGATTTGTTTTAATATGGTTGTGCAACTTCAATTAATCGATTTGAGGGGAGGGGACCGCCGGACTCCCACTAAATCTGCCTCTGTTAAATACAGTAGGTAATCCCGGAACAGTTGTCAGTGATAAATAAAAACATAAATTTGCGCGAAGGGACGCATATTGATAACTTTTTACATATCTGAATTATTTTATTAAACAATAATAACATAATTAAATAGTAAACTTAGTATAGTAA